>CABHPQ010162061.1:32144-56280 GCA_902168405.1 Peromyscus aztecus | reverse complement strand
AGCCATTATGGTTGTGAGAAAGGAGTCGGTGCCCAGGCAATGCACTCATCCACCAAACCTGAATAGAGTGATGAATTGATTGATACAGCTCAAGAGGACCACAGACAGGGCTATATCTGGAGGGCCACCTGATGAGCTGAGCAATGGCCTGGAGAAGGATTTCTTCATTTATGAGATCTACTTGTTCACTCATGCCAAGCTCAGTTGTTTTGTATGTAGTTTCCTCGCATATAATCTGTTCTGTGTAGAGGAGAACAGTTGCCTGTGAACCGTTCTGTGATGTTAGGCATGAGATGTTGGCTCTAAATGTAATTTGCAGTTGTGCAATCTCTGTTATGTAAGTTAGGACCAAGAGAATCGGATCTATGTAAATTATGGCAGTCTGGGTTAATTAAAGGTCAGTCCAGGTCAAAGGCCAAGATCACGTGGTGGCAGGCTGCAGCTCTGTGCTTCAAGGTTGTAACATTCAATGCTGGAAACATGGATTCCAGGCCCTTCTTGTGAGGAGCAGACGAACCCCTGAATGAATGTATATTATACACATGAGCATGGTCATGTCAAATTCCCCAGTGCCTCAGACCCATGGCAATGACAAAGTCTTCCCCTGGTCTGAGTACAGATGTTGTTAACAGTTGACCTTTAGCTAATCCACTGTGTGCATGAAGAATCAGTTGCATGCTCTTCATCTAGGATGTTGACAATGTATGCAAAAACAATCAACTGTAGCTTCCTCCTCCATGCAAACTCAGACTGGTCTCCTACAGAGACATCCTACTGAGATTAGGGCACCACTGTCAGGCATACTTTGTATTTAGTTGAATGATAGAATAGTTCATCTACATAATGGGAGGTAGAAAGGTGGGCTGTGTGTATGTGCGCGTGCGCACGCACGTGATGGCTGTTCTTGCTTGCCAACATGACTACATCTCAAAATAACTAAAACCCAAGCTGCTGAAGACACACACACATATGTACATATGTATCTGTCTGTCTCTCTATATATCTATCTCTAAAGGTCTATATCTATCTATATCCATATCTATATCTATATCTATATCTATATCTGTATCTGTATCTATATCTATATCTATATCTGTATCTATATCTATATATTCAGCTTTGTTTCTCTAGAGAACCCTGAGTAATACAATGGGTGTGTGCAGATGCGTGTGTGTGTGTGTGTGTGTGTGTGTGTGTGTGTGTGTGTGTGTGTATGTGTGTGTGTGTGTGGTGTACTTGTGGAGGTCAGAAGAAAACTTGGTGTATTATTCAGGAGATATCCATTTTTTTTAAGACATAGTCAATCACCCACCTGTCTGGAATTCACCATAAATGCTAGGCTTGCTGGTCAGTGGACTCCAGTGATCCCCTGACTCTGTCTCCCAGCACTAGGCACATGGTTCTCCACACTGCACTTTTTTAAGTGAATTCTGAGGATAGGACTCAGGTCCTCATGTTTGCAAAGCAGACATTGTACAGATGGAATCCGGGTGAGTCATTTTCTATGTCATTGAGGCTAACAATCGTTCAAATAGACACCAAGCTATCCTGGCTGTATGCAGAGGAACAAATAGATTTCTCTCTAATCTCTTCCCCGATTTCTCAAAGGGCATACAATTATGGGCTTCCTGGCATATGTATTAATGTTATAAAGTCACTGACATTTTAGCATGCTTGCAGAATATATAGCTATTTTATGAAGTTAAAATATATTTATTTGTATGTTGCTTGCATGTATATGCATGTGTGTATGAAGTGTGTGTGTGTGTGTGTGTGTGTGTGTGTGTGTGCGTGTGTGCATGTGTATCCATTTCTGTGTATGTGCATGAACATGTGGATCTCAGAGAACAATGTGTAGGAGTCAGTCCTCTCCTTCCACCATGTCGTCCTGGGAATTAAGTTCAGGTCCTCAGCATTTGCAGTAAGCTCCTTTACTTGCTGGCCCATCTTGCCTGCCCCTGAAGTCTTTAGTTAGTATCATTTATCTCTAGTTTTCAGCACCAAATCTAAAGATTTAACAAGTATCACCATTCCCTGTTACTATATTCTAGGTTTTTGTTGCTAAGAAGCCAGAACCAAGTTTTCCTTTGAGCTTGAAATTATTCATGAAACCCTGATGCAACTAGAATCTTGAAAATGCTAATTTCTAGGATCTACTATGCTTATTCCATTTAGTTGGTTGGTAATGTTTCCTTGTGTGTTTTTTTTTTTTTAAGCTCACTATTTTATCACAACCTGGGACAATAACTCAAAAACTGGTTTTTTTTTTAATTTATAGATTTAATATTTCAAATATGCAGAATTCAATTTAGGACTAGTATATGGTAAAAATTTAAGTTTTTCCAAGAGCACAGCTAGGTTTTCTAACATGGTTTAGGAAATCTTCTATTTCTTCACCTCATTTTGCTTGCCTTCCTGAAATTTAAATGCTGTCCTTTCAAATTTCAATTTTGTCTGACTAGGTTTCGGGACACCCTGTTTTCACAGTACTTGAGTTTCAATAGTTGTATAGGTGTTAGGATAGCTAGGACAAGGTCTCCTTTGATGAATGCCTGTTTCTAAATGTGTCTGCCCATGCTTTATTTTTCAGAAATGTTCTAGCATGTGTTTTTCAGTTTCTATCATCTGGCATTGGGCTATGCAGAGCCTGATGTTCTAGGTATAGAGAAACATGGTATACGTATTGGCCAGACTTGAGCCCCAACATTTAACCCTCAATCATCATCTCAGATGACTTAATGTGAGATATAGGAAGGGGATTTGATACAGTGTGATAAGTTTAGGGTAGGGGTAAACTAGGATTCTCTTACTCCAAAAAACAGGGGTGGTTATGCAGTTTTCCACATTAGGAGTCTGGGAGAGAAGTCTAAATTGTAGCTTCTAGGAACTGGAGAGATAGCTTAGTGGCTGAGAGAGTGTACTGCTCTTGCAGAGGACCTGCATTCCATTCCCAGCCCCAAGCTGGGAAGCTCACTATTTTCTACATGTCCACTTCCAGGTCATTCATTGCCCTCTTGGGGGACTCTGCGGAGGGCTGTGCACACATGAAAACACACACACACACACACACACACACACACACACTTTGTTTTAACTTTGGCACAGTGGCTGTGCCTTAATCTCCTGCAATTTTAGCCAGCAACTGACTCCACAGTTACCAACCTGATTCTCTAGCAGTGATCTGGCTGTTCAGGCCACAGCCTGGCAGTAATTCTGTTCCCACATGTTGCTGCCAATAAAGGTAGTTTTAACTAAATCTCTATCATTCTATCTATAAATGAGACTCAAGGTTCAAAGGCTGTGATGAAAACCTGAGATCTCAGAGAGGCTGAGTAGCAGCTAGCTAACCCCTCTCTCCTTGCTAGTGTCTCCAAAAGACCCGCTTCTGCTCCCCAAAACCAGAAAAGGCCAGAGCACTCTAATCCCTCCCTCCTGCTTTCTGTGTCTTTCTAGCTCTCCTGGATGCCCTCTGATGCTCTATGATCACTTTCTGTCAACTAGTTGCTAACTCAGCCTCCTGATCCAAGGTTAATTTTACTTAATCAATACAAATGCAAACTCGGGGTTCATAGTGTGATTTAATATTCCCTAACACACACACACACACACACACACACACACACACACACACATATAATTAAAAATAAATCTCTGAAAATGGTAATATTCAAGAAGGAATCTATAGGTACAAGTGAACTTCTTAACCTGCCATTTTTAACACTGCTTTGTTGCAGGTACCACTGTGGTTGCATTGTATGATGAAATTTCCCTACGGACCTTATCTTAGTTACCTAAAGCATCCCATTAGTTTACAAGAGGAATAAATTAGAACCTGACGGAGTGTCTAGAAATCCTCAAGGACTGTGCTTCTCAAACTTGGGCCCCCAAATCACCTGACATAGTCACTTAAATGTGGATTGTGACCTCCCTGATGGCCACCAACATTTGTGGTTCAAAGGCCTCAAATGGAGAAATTTGCATTTCTAGTAAGGTCGGGTGACTATACTGCTGGATCAGGTAATACACTGTAAGAAACGCTTCTGCAGCAGCTTTCTCAAACACTGTTCCACAAGAGACTCCTCTAGAGTTCTTATTGTGTATGTGTGTGTGTGTGTGTGTGTGTGTGTGTGTGTGTGTGTGTGTGATGTGTATAAGGGCAGCGCACCTGTGTCTACATTCATGTGGACACCAGAGGTCAGTGTCAGGAATTTTTCTCAATTATTTCTCCACCCTATGTTGTTAGACAGGGTCTCCCACTGAACCTCCCTAGTGCTGGCATTACAGCATGTGCAGACTGTGCCTGGAGTTTTGCATGGACTCTGGAGCTGTGAACTCAGGTTTTTGTGCTTGTGTGACAGGTAACTTTGACTGAGCAATCTTCCTATCTTCCTAGCCTTGGTTGTTTATAAAGATCGTAGCTGGGCTCCTCAACAGACAGACTGAATCAAGATTTTGACAGTGGAAAGTTGCTGCTGAAACAAAAGTAATCAGCAGCCACAACTCCGGAGGCGATGAGAATGCACAGGTGGAGTCCCTTCTGTGTGAACAGGACACAGATACAGAGTCCTGACTGGAGAGTGAATCTGTGGGGACAGGAACAGAAAGTCAGAGCACATGTGCTGACCTTGGGAGCAGGTGTGAGTTCAGAGATGCATTTCACGGATTTGTGAGTTTCCAGTTAACCGGTTTGGATAGCACGTTAGTGACTGAGTCAGAGGTGCTGCTGCACCAACAAACCCCCAGATGCTTCAGGCCAGGTGCCACACCCTGATCTGCAAAGCGCTGGAGTATCCACAAGACACAGGGCTGGGCTAAGTGACGCAATGGAAAAGGTAAGTGGACATGAAGCAGGATAAGAGGACAAGGGAAGAGAAAGAAACCCTTTACCTCAAAACTAACCTGCATCTCTTGTTGACTGAGAGTCCAGAAACACAATAAAGCCAAGGTTGCCTAAAGAGAGGGCTGATGTTCCTGAGGACATCTCCAGCAAATGTTTAAAACCACAGTGAATTCTGCTTGCTCGATGCCTGAATACTCGTGACCTTTTATTTTAATCACATTTTTTCTCTTCTCTTATCCTTAAATCCAGACACTACATCTCATAAAAACCTCCTTACAATTCGTATTTACAAAGGAAAATTGTTCAAGATAAACAAGTAGAGCACACATTTTTACATTTTAAACTTTATTGAATTTAAAACTTTGCTTAAATTTTAAACCTTGTTGTAGATTACATTGCTGGACCAAAGCCCCTTAGACTTTTGTGCGTGTGTGCCTGTGTGTATGTATGTGTTGTACATGTACCATAGGTATGACCTTTTCTCTTAAGTCTTCTCCTCTCTCTTCCTTTCTGTCTTTATTTCATGTGTGTATGTGTTTACACATGTGCAGTGTGTGCATGTATGTGGACTTGGAGTTCACTTCTTTGGCTAGACAAGTCAGATAACAAGGCCTGGGCGTTCCCCTTTGTCTGCTTCCACAAACTGGGAGTCCAGACGACCGCTGCACCTAGTGTTTTAAGTGGGTTCTGGGGACTTGAATTGTGTGCCACGTACTTTACCGACGGAGGCATCTTTCACAATTTTGTCCTTTTGCTATGTAAGCTTCCTAAACACTTAAATCCAGCTGTGTTTTATTGCTCATCTCCGCTTAAGAAATTCACTAACGGTGCTTCATCCTGACTCACTCTAGAATTCTTTTCTGCGGCGTAAAAAGGATGTGACTTGACCTGTTTTGCAGTCCCTATGTGGGGAACTCCACAGGCTACTGGCAATTAGTGCTGGTTTATGTCTCCTTATCCCCATTAGCAGATCCATGGGATCAACTGAGTGAATGGTGGCTTATGGGCTCACATTCAAAAATCCCTTAGGAATTCAAATGTAAAAAAAAAAAAAGACAAGAAAATATGGGAATAGTCCCCTGTTGGGAAATTTCCTCAAAGTCAATAGTTTTAAGACATTTTCTGAGATTTTAGAGAAAGCATGCTGCAATTTTTGACAAGAATGGCCTAAATGGAATATATGATTTCCACATGATTGAAAAGGAAAGCTTGTGCGAAGAAAGGGAAATGCATCATCTAGAGACATCCTAATGGAAACCCAGAGGGATTCCATAAAAGCCTATGGGCTTTCAGCATTTTCTTGGTTGTCTTAATTGAGAATATAGTGGTTTGAATATGAATGGCCCCCATAGATGCATGTATGTGAATTCTTGGACCATAGATAGCGGCACTCTTAGGAGGTGTAACCTTGTTGGAATAGATTTGGCCTTGTTGGAGAAAGTGTGTCACTGTGGGGGCAGGCTTTGAGGTCTCATGTGTTCAAGCTATGCCCATTGTGACACACGGTCTCCTGAAGCCTTCAGATCAAGATGTAGAACTCTCAGCTCCTTCCCCAGCATCATGTCTGCCTGTACATTGCCATGTCCTGTCATGATGATAGTAGGCTAAACCTCTGAAACTATAAACCAGACCCCAATTATATGCTTTCCTTTATAAGAGTTGCTGTGGTTATGGTGTCTCTTCACAGCAATAGAAACCCTAACTGAGACAGAGAACATCACTAATATAGTCTTCAGTCATCATCAAAGAAGTGTCTAGTGGGCAGCTGTTAGCTCAGAAACACACAATTAGTGCAGAGAGTCAGCATGTTTGTGGGCTCAGTTGTGAATGTAGCATCTGTATCACATCCTCCTCTAAGGATCAGTGATCACAGAGGGAGAAGGTGGAGAAAGACTGTAAAAAAGAGAGGTGGGAAACACCAAAGCAAAATAATGTCTTCTGGAGATGACAGGGCTGATGTACTGAGTAATTCACTGCAGCTGTTGTTGCTTATCCAAGAGCTGCACAAATGCAAGCTAATTCAAAATTCTACTACAGAGGGAAGTGGAGTGCAAAAGGACCCACTCCCAAGCAGAGCTATTGATATTGATGGCTGTTCAGGAAGGGAGTGTCACTTTTATTCAGAGGTGTAACAACTGATAGATCACCCATGTACAGTGGATAGGCCATGTTCATATAGGGAGCCCTTCTCCCATGGCTCGAAAAGAAGTCACAAACCTGGGAAGTTGGGCATGGGTCTGGGAGGAGATGGAGGCGGGTGGGGGTAGATATGATCAAAATACATTGTTTACATGTGTGAAATTATTGAAGAATTAATTATATTACATATTTTTAGAAAATTCAAAGAATAGAATCCAGAATTAAATTGGTCCTGTAAGACAAGTTTTGTGAGTAGGCTGGTGATTAGAGGCCTTCATCAGCATAGGTACCAGTTTCATTTAATCATCTAACCATATGCCCGACACACATTTCAGCTTTCATCACTGGGCTGACTTTTATTTGCAAAACATCATTCTGAAGGTGTGTGTCTAAGTGATAGTGTCTATCAGATTCTGTGCTCTATAAATACCTAGTGCATTTTCCCAACGTCTGCTCTCCCAGGTCCATTCCTCCAAAGTGAGCATTTGACAGGGATTTCATCCTCTAGGGACTTCAGGCAGGGGCCACTTTCTGGCAGGTTTTGCACCCCTATTCCTGGTGTAGTACCCTAGCCCCGTGGTGAAATAGTACCCTAGACCCAGGATAAATCAAGTATGCCTGGAAATTTGGCCTACGAGAGCTGAGTGATCAAAGTTGGAACCGTCTCTCTGTTTCATTGCTCCTCCTCATGTCTTCATGATTTCATTGAGAGAGAGGGAGAGAGAGGGAGAGAGAGAGAGAGAGAGAGAGAGAGAGAGAGAGAGATCATTTGATTTGAATGGTGTGGATGTTGCTATCAATTGTTAATTTGTAAAGTCGATAGCATCTAGAAGCATCTAGGATATAAGTCTCTGAACATGTCAGTGAGGGAGTTTCTAGACTGGGTTAACTGAAGTAGGAAAATCATTCCATGGCTTAGGGTCTTGGACTGAATAAAAACAGGAAGCAGAACCCAGGACCAGCATTAATCTCTCTCTGATTCCTGACATTGTACTGTGACCAGATGCCTCTTGCTAGGTCTTTCCTACTAGAACAGACTGTGAGCTATAATAAACTCTTTTATCCCCAAGCTGTAAGATAGTTTGTCACATAATGAAATAGTAACTAAACAAAATAGTGACTTCAAAGAAATAGGTCCATTTGTTTTGGAACCTGTGTTATGTCTTGGGGTGTTTTGAATGATATGTTCTGCAGAGATAAAGGTATTTGAACCCTTGGTCCCCATATAGTGATGCTGTTTGGGATTGTTATGGAGCCCTTAGGAGGTACTGTGATGATGGAGGCAGCATGCACTGGGTATGGGCTTTGAGAGTTTAAAGCCTTGCTCCACTCCCAGTTCACTCTCTCTGCTTCAGGTTTTGGTTGAAGATGTGCTCTTTCACCTTCCTTTTCTGGCTGCCTGCTGTCATGCCTTCCTCTCCATTATGGACTTCCACGCTTTGGAACCATAAGCAAAAGTAAAGTCTCTCTTCCATAATTCTTTTTTGGTCATGGTCTTTTATCACAGTAACAGAAAGTACTTGTATATGTCCTTATTTGTATCTAGTTACACAGAATTAGTTTAGGAGATATAATTGACTTAAGAATCTTGAGATGAGAGCATCCTACATTACTCAGATAGGCTTAATTTTCATTTGAAGTGTCCTTTTAGGGCATATAATATAGGAAGAGCTTGGGAGGATAGAGGCAGAGATAGAAGTGTTGCAGCCATGAGCATAGGAATTCCTGAAGTCTTAGAAGCAAAGGAGGCATGGAACATAATCTCCTCTAGATCCCTGTGTGAACATTTCCTGAGAAGATGTGAACAAGTGTCCATTCACCTCAGATAGGGCACCAGTAACAGGAAAAAAAGAATTTGACCCAAGATCAGCTTGGTGAATTGAGGGATGAAATGTGTCTGCTTACAGAAGCATGGGCAAGTACATCATCAGAAAAGTCTCTTCCGTCAGCATAAGCTGTCTGTATATCCTTAGCGAGAGGTAGGCTCTGTAAGCCCTTCTACCTTGTAATCCATAGCTGCTTACTCATCCCTTGGGAGGGTTGGGGGCTCATTAGCTACTCCCTCTCTCAGCTCAGGTGCAGGTAATCACAGCTGCTGGGAGTTCAAAAGTGCAAAGTTCATATCATACCCAGAGGACAACATTCCACAGTACACGTCCATGGAAGGCTGGTCCAGATGACACTCTCATGTTGGATTTCAGTCAAGCTTTGCTTCTGAAGTCACTGAGTTCATGGAAATTTGCTTTAGTAGTTCCCCCTTCACCAATGAACATAGCATGGGAGAATAAGGAAGGAAGAGAAGAATGGCAGGTCTCTATACTCTTCTGAAGGTCCTCATGAGTATTTGTTTATACACATCCCTTCTATTTTTCTAAGGAGACTTGTGCAAACATGTTCTGAACCACCCCTCCATACCTGTGTCACTTCTGTCGTAACTGTGAGTGTAAATGAAGTCCGTGGAGCCTGAAGCCTGGGGAGTTCTCCCCCTGCTGGATTGATGAGGAGTGGTGTTGATGTGCAGGACTGCCATCAAGTCTTTAAATTAAAACAAGCCCCTGCGGACTACATGAAATGTTAGACATCACAAAGAACATTTGAACTGGGAATCCCTGTACACCTGCCTTTCTGTGTAGTGAATAATGTCAATTTCTTATCTCATAAAATGAGTACCAGGAAAGACTGGGTCTCCTGGGGAGGAATCCCAGGGCCTCTGGTTTCACTTCCAGCATTCTGGTTGACTTTATGACCGTTAGCATAGTACCACTTCTGACTGGTATGCACGCTCCATGTATTAGTTAGGTTTTGTATCGCAGTGACAAATACCCAACAAGGAGGAACTTGGAGAAGGAAGAGTTTACCACAGTATGAGGGTGGAGTCCACCATGGTGGGAAGCCTTGGTATCCAGAGCCTGAGGCAGCTTCTCACATGACATCCACAGTCAGGAAGCAAAGAGATGGAAGCTGGTACTCAGCTCACTTCCTCCTCCTTTCTGTTTATTCCAGGTCGCCAGTCTGTAGAGCTGTGCTGCCCACATTTAGAAGCATGTCTTCCCAACTTAGTTACCTCAGCCTGGAAACTCCCTCGAAGACATGCCCCAAGGCGTCTCTGAGTGAATTTAGATCAGCAGCTCTCAACCTTTGGGTCTCAACCTCTTTGACAAACCTCTGTCTCAAAAATATTTACATTACGAAATACTCATAACAGTAGAAAATTCACAGTTATGAAGTAGCAATAACAATAATTTTATAGTTGAGGGTCACCACAACATGAGGAACTGAACTAAAGGGTAGAAGCATTAGGAAGGTTGAGAACCACTGCTCTAGATCCCCTCAAATTGACATTAGTCTTAACTATCACATGCACTGTGGATAGTTACTTTTTCTCTCTGTTTCAAATAATATTAAGTAAAACCTTCAGAGACAGCATATGTTGGGATGTTTTTCCTACCCCATAATACATAGTGCTATTTAGACAAAGGCCTGTGTCTTCTGTGCTAACAAATGAACTAATCTCAGTATGAGATTCCATTTCTGCACTTCCCTGGGTTCCAGGCAAGTGAGCAGCCTAACCAGATGACATACAGGTGAGTCCCCTGAGCTCAGGGACTCAGATACTCAGTTATATAATATTTAACTCCTGCTGTAGCCCTAGAGATGAGGAAATATTCAGAGCTAAGAGTATGAAGGAGGGAGAACCAGACACTGTGAACCATCTAAAACTACTAGAAGAGGAGAAAGAAATAAAGATCAGTATAAAACCCTACGAAGAGAAGGAAACTTAGCCTAAGCAAGTCCAGAGCCCAAAGTACAGAGAATACCCTGAAAAATCTGTGTCCTAATACAGTTTAAAAGGTAAAAACTGACAGCCCTGGGGCCAGATCCAACCTAAGATACACTTTTGAAATATTCCACTAATATTTAAAAATAAGAATATTTCAGTGAGACTATGATTATTTTCTTTTTCATCTTGAATAGAATATGGAAGTTCTAACAGCATTTAGCTTGCAATCATGTATTTCTAGAGTCAGGGCCGTGGTTCCCTCCTCAATGGAGGAGAGCTGTCTAACAGTGTGTGCCGCAGGGGCGGTGGTCCTGCTCGGCAAGGGGCATTTGTGCTTAGGTGAGTTGAATATTCATGGTTTAAAAGGAGGGAATAGTAGAAGTTCTGTGTCCTCAGAACTGGATGTGAAGCTCTGAAGTTAATGTTAATTTCAGTTGTTCTCTGTTCTCCCATTCTGTGGCTTACTCTAATTGCTAGCTTGGTGTAGAACCTTATGATGGTAGCTTGTTAAAAAAGTACCACTTCTGACCAGTTTGCAAGTTCCATGTACTAGTTTCCTTGTTGCAGAGGCAAAATACCCGATAAGAAGCAAGGAAACAAGGAAGGGTTTATTTTGGCATGTCTAAAAGTGGGGGTAAATGCAATACTTGACTCCCAGGGTTGTAAAGACTGCTTAAGACAGCTGATGATAGGTAAACAACACCTGGGATATATTAATCACTTAAATATTCTCTATTAGTATGATTGCTGTCCCTTTAAAAGATGCTATTTCTTATTGCCAGAGAGATCATCAATTGGAAGTTTCTAGCAAACAGGAAGTTTCTGAGTGACTTGGGTGACCAAAATGACTGCAAATAATAGAAAAGTTACTCACTGCAATACCACAGTAGCCCTTGGAAAAGAATGGGAAATGCTTAAAGAAATTGCTTGCTAAACTTCTGAAAAAAAATATATATGTTTCATTTTTCCAGCAAGGAAGTGGCTGTTAAGGAGAATAAAGGGCACCAGGGAGTTAAAACAGTGCACCTGTCTGATATGCCCAGAAATAAGGTTAACCCTTCAGTGGATGCTCCTGTTTGGGCTGGGATGTATTCTTTTTCCTTAAGGAAAATAAGTTATGATGGATTATAGGTGGCTGGAGTGATGGCTCCATGATTGAAAGCACATTCTACGCTTGTGGAGGACAGGAGTTCAGTACTTAGCATCCATGTTGGGCATGTCTCAGATACCAGAAACATGCACACATATATACATACACAGACACATACATGCAAACAAAATTAAAAATAAAGTTTGAAAAAGTTGGCTAATGGAACAAAAATAGTATCCTGTTTTTTTCCCATTCTTTACCATTTACCCCAGATCCATTTCCTCAAAAATGTGACTTCTTTCTCCAGCTAGTCTACTTTTTGACAAAATGGTTCCTGGCACATTCAGTTTACACAATTAAGTACATTCACTGGTTACCTTTTACATCCCAAGGTGAGGCCCTCCATAGGATCTAATTATATCTTTTCCATTGCAAACAAGATGTTCCACAGAAGCTATAGATCAGGGCTCATTATGAAGCATCTCATTATTTTTAATGAGTAATTCCATTATTTCTGGTTCTTCTGAAAGCAGGACATAATTCTGTCAAAGAGAAAAGCTTGTTAAACTTCGGTGGCCAGAAACACGACTTTCAGTCAAATTTAGCAGCACTGCTTATTAAGTTTAACGACACAATCTCGCAGGTTTATGAGAGCTTCATAAGGGTGCCTTGATGCAGGACGCATACTTCCATCTAAAGAATAATTAGGTATGTGGTGATCCACTATGATTTGCATACTTGTGTCTCTGGAACTTCTTTCAATATGAGTTGGTCTTAGTAACCATTCTCACATTGAAAACCAATGAAGTAGTGAAAGCATTTCAATTGTAAAAGTGTTAGTGAATCTAAGGATAGGGCTAGGACTTGGGGGCAACTTCACAGTCTTGCTTTCTCTATGGACTCTGTGACACATCTACTGTTTACATTTAAACAGTTTGTTCAAAATGTCATGAGCATAAGATTAAGGGCATGGAAAGAAAGCAAAGGGGCCAACAGTCTATTTGTAGAGAAGAGAAAAGGTGACTTGCAGAAGGTAAGGGAGAAGAAAGAAAGAAGAGGAAGGAAGGAGATCCAGTCCATAGGGCTCTTCTAGAACTGGATCATGGTTTAAAGCTACTGTGGCCATGTCTCCAACACAGTGTCCATGTGGACTTCCAGAGATGGACCCCATAAAATAAGACAAGAAGTGAAGCACTGTATCACTTTCCCCTATGTCACAATTTCATGTATAGATGCTTTATTTGTAGAGCAGTTGCTACGTACTATAGGCAGAATTTCTCTCCTGCCTGCCTGTTCCCAGATACCCGATAGTCACTTCTTAAATAATTGACTCTGAGGCTTAATATTACTTATAAATGCTCAGCTGGCAGCTCAGGCTCATTACTAACTAGCTCCAACACTTAAATCAACCCATAATTCTTATCTATGTTTAGCCATGTGACTTGGTATCTTTTCTCAAAATGACACTCTCATCTTGCTTCCTCTGCATCTGGCTGGCAACTTCTGACTTTGTCCTTCCTCTTCCCAGAATTCTCCTAGTCTGGTCACCTTGCCTTTACTTCCTGCCTTGCTACTGGCCAATCAGCATTTTACTAAACCAATTTGGGTGACGAATCTTTACAGTGTACAAGAAAGAACATTATCCCAGCAATGCACAATGTGCTTATTGGTAAGGAATAAAACAAAAAGTCTGCTAACAATGACAGAAAGTGGGCTAGTGCTAGGGCTCAGTTAGTAGAGTGCTTGCCGAGCATGCATGGAACATTGGAGTCAATCACAAAACCAAAACCAGGTGTGGTTGTGCACAGCTTTAATCCCAACACCCCAAATCTAGAGAGAAGATGATGATAAATTCAAGGTCATCTACCTCTACCTAACAAGTTTGAGGCCAGCTGGATTGACATAATACTCTGCTTTTCTAAAAAATGTGTGTGTGTGTGTGTGTGTGTTTGTGTGTGTGTGTGTGTGTGTGCATGTGTGTGTGTGCTTGTGTGTCTGCGTACATTTGGGGATGTATTGAACTTAAACCTTAGTTTAGCTCATATTTCTATTCCTGTAGCATTTCATAACAAAATAAAAATAATTATAGTACCTACCTCCTGTATTTTAAAAATAATTTCTTTACAGTTATTTTTCATTTCTATGTGTGTATGCATTCATCTTTCTGAACCCAGGGCTCAGATTTCTCTGAGTTGAAGTCAACAAGCCCCAGCTAACCATCTTCTCTCCCGTCCCCTTGAGTGAACAGGATGTCTATCTGTTAAGCATCATTTTTGTCTCAAAACTTTGTGGAAACTGTTGGAAAACAAAACTTTTCATGTAGGCAGGTGATACTTTGAGGCCTTCTATGGATCAGAAGTGCTCAATAAACTTGCAAGATTAATATGTAGAAGCTTAGTGGTGATTCTTTATGCATATAAAATAGAATATTTAAAAAAGATTTATTTTTATTTACATGTGTGTTGTGTGTTTGTGTGTGAGTGTGCTCCTCTGAATGCAGGTATCTAGGAAGGCAAGAAGAGGGTATGAGATCCCCTAGAGTTGGAGCTGCAGATGGTTGTGAGCCTCCAGATATGGCTGCTGGGAAATAAACTGCTCTATTTTTTCAAGAGCAGTAAACACTCTTGCCCACTGAGCAGTTCCCCAGACCCTAGACTGTATCTTTTCAGGTGAAGATGATGATATAAAGGATCTTACAAAAATTTGCAGTCTAAGTAATTCTATTTAAGTTTCCACTTTATTGATGGTCATTAACAGATATTTAAGTAGAACTGAAATTTCATCAGCTTTTAAAAATTCGAACTCAAATAACATGAAATGGGCATTTGTTCTTTGTTATGTGTTAAATGAGTACTTTTCATTTCACCATTCCTAACGAGTCATAATTCAGATTTGCTGTTTAAAATATTAATATGTTGGTCATTAGTTGGTATTATTTCAACTTTTCAAATTGCTTAAATAAATCCAGGCTGTCAACTCTATATACTAATTATTTTCCGTGCTTTTTCCTCTTCTCTATAATTTAAAGTCATAAAGTAAAAATAATTTAGTTCTTTATGCATAGTTTGAGACCAACCAAATGTTGGAAGGCAAGGTGTAATTAGTACTTATTGCTTTTGCCAAATAACATATTTCTAAATCTGATAAAGCTTCTTTGTGTGTGATATGTGAGACCAACACATTGAACAGTTCCTGGATCAGACATGTCAACATGTAACAAGTGGTTAAGCTTCTTGAGGTTTTATTCATGTGGAACCAATTTGGGCAAAAGAGCTCACACATCAGTTTGCTCTATGAATATTCTTTAAATCTCTGCTAGTTCCAAGACAATATACTCAATTCTATAAGACTTATAAATATGTGCAGTATTTTAATTATTTATTTGAAAATTTTCATATATGTATACAATGTGTCTTGAGTATATCCATCTTTGGCTTCCTCCCTCCAATTCCCTCTTAGTATTCCCAATGCATCTCCCTCCCTATTTTGTGGTTTTTGTTGCTGTTTGTTTGGTTGTTTTATTCCTAGTCAACTGAACCTAATTTAGTGCATGGGTGTGGGGTCTTCCACTGGGACATGGCAAACTACCAGTAGCCACACTTCCAAGGAAAATTAATTTTTGCCCTCCCTACCTCGCCCCCAGAAACCATCAGCTGCCAATGGTCCTCAGCTAGGGTTGGGGCCTCAGGGGCAACATGCTAGAATTTTAAATTATTTTTAGATGTCTTGAAATTAAAATACAATTACATTGTTTCTCTGCTTCCTTTTTTTTTTCCTGCAACCCTTCCCATATACACCCTCTTGCTCTCAAATTCATGATGGCATCGTTTTCCTTAATCATGTGTGTGTGTATGTATACATGTACATACATATATACATGTGTGTATATTATATATAAGAACATATATAATATAATATATAATACACACCTATGTGTGTGTGTTCTAATTCAATACAACCTGCTCAGTCCTTATAATGTTACTTGTATGTATGTGATTTCAGGGACGACCATTTGGTATTGGGTAATCAATTGAGGCAATCATCCCTGGGGAAGATTATTCCTCCTGCTCTCATCATTTCTTAGATATCTATAGTTCTTTGTCTGTTGATGAGTCCCTTGAGTTTTCCCCCTTCCACATTAGCAAGTCTATTGATGATGTCCTCGTTAAGGTTTACTTAGGCAGCAACATTGCCGAGAGTTCATGGTGTAGCATCCCTGACATTAACTGGCTTGATCTTGTGCAGATAAGCACAGCTACTGTGAGCTCATGAGTGCAACATCCATGTCATGTTGAGAGGCCAGCGTTTCACAGGTCTCCTCTCTATTTTCTGTTTTTTATATTCTTACCACCCCTCTTCTGTCATGATTTCAACTTGCTACCTTGATCAGTTTATAGTGTAACCTGTAATATGCATGTGTATATATAAGCTACCACCAGAAATGTTAAATAATCTTCTACGTAATGCATTTTAATCGATGTGTAATATATGTTTGCTGTGTGTGTCAAGTAAGTTTTATACATGTGTGTATGTATACAGAACACAAATATCTATCAGCTAAAAATTGTGTAATTGTTAGGCACTTTTCTACCAAAAACACCAGAGACAATCAACTTTAAACATAAAAGGATTATTTTGGCATGCTTGATGAATGGTTGACCCCATTGCATTTAGGACGTGTAACAGGGCAGCAGCAGGTGGTGTAAGTGTATGGTAAAGGAAATATAGTCACCTCATGGCTGGGAACTAAATGTGAACAATACAGGGAGATTATGGTTCCATTGTCCCCAACAAGGGCATTCCTCCAATGACCAAAGCCCTCGCACAAGTCCTATTTCATGAAAGTTCCAACACTCTACAGTAGTTTTTCCAGGCTGGAACTTTGGGGGCAGCTCTCCAAAATACAGCTCTCTCTCTCTCTCTCTCTCTCTCTCTCTCTCTCTCTCTCTCTCTCTCTCTGTATATATGTTTGATAAAATGGGAGAGTGTGCATGGGAGGACTTGAATTTGGGAGGAAAATAGGCTGGGGGGTTATCAGGGGTATTGGAGAGATGATGAATAATCAAAATATGCTGTATAAATATATGAAAATTTCACAGAATAAATAAAAGTTACATTAAAAAAGGAAGGATATTGGACTATGTAAAAAGATTTCATGGATATATAACTACCATATCTATGTAGTAAGCTATCAAGCTAGGGCCTATTGCCATAAAGGACATGTCCAGGTAAATATTAGCTTCCATAAGGAAAGGCAAGAGAAAATAAGTTTATTCAGGGGTTGATTTTGTCATAGTGTCTGGAACTGCATTCCTCAGGCATTGGAGTTTGAGAAGGAAGAAAAGACTATTAAGCTAAAACAATTTAGGTAAAGGAATTATCAAGTTGGTTGCATAGAGACTATAATACATGCTCATTTTTTGGTTTTATTCAGTATTTTCTCTTATGTTTTTGAAGTAATGGACCCTGCACATGTGTAGTTATGAAAAATGAAGATAAAATGCATATTTTATACAAGAGAAATAGGTCAATTGAGTATCACTTCCCTTATATACCTCATAGGTTGTTCCATAAATGTAGTATTGAGTGGAATTATCATATCTTTTAGGATTTTTCAACAACGAATGGGTGCCAGGAATTTAGAATGTTTCTGCACAGGAAATGTATGGCAGAGTTTCAAAATACTTCTCACATACATACATGAGGAAAGAGGCTACATATAATTTTAAAATTCACAGGTAAATAAAAGTTAAAACTATAAACTTGGAATTCAGTAAGAACCAGTTGATTGGGATAGCTGCCTGATTGTCATGTGGGCTAACTGTTGTCTGCCATATCAAAGGCAAAATTGATCACTGTCTTTTAGAAATGCCCTCTACACTAAGGCCAAATTGTGGGGTTTGGAATTAGACTTAACTATTATAGATTTATCTATGTCTGAGTTGGCCAAATATTCATGATTCATTCAGAGAAGAGTCATACAAAATTGTGTTCATTGTTTCCGATGGAAGGTGTCCTTTAATTAAGAGATTTGAGAATTAGTGGATTGAATTGTATCATCTCCTCAAACTCACTAAGGTCTTGATACCATAGTAAGGGAAATTGAATAAAATTAGTGAGAGAGAGAGAGAGAGAGAGAGAGAGAGAGAGAGAGAGAGACCACTTGAGGACAGAGAAATTGAAGGGATTGACCTATGAAGCCAAATAGTGTCAAATATCAGCTCATCAGTATCTCCAACAAGAGTCTGAACAGAAAATAAAGTCTAGAGTAGATCCTTTCTTGGAGCATGGCTTTGTCACCCTCTGTGTTCTGACTTTCAGCCTTTGGAACTATGCCTGAGCTTCTGGGATTTTAAGCTACACAGTCTATTGTCCTTCATTAGAGCAGTCTGAAGATGCAGCTAAAGGAACTAATGCATAGGGAAGGGAATGGGTGAGACCTTCTGTGATTGCCTCTGTGCATTCATCACCGATAAATGCATATTTGTATTAAGAGCCTTCCTCTCTTGGTCTCAACAATTCTCGCTCATACAATCCCTCCTCTTTCTCACCAATTGGACTCCTGGAGCTCCACCTGGGACCTGGCCGTAGATCTCTGTATCTGCTTCCATTGGTCACTGGATGAGGTTTCTAGCATGACAGTTAGGATGTTTGGCCATCCTATCACCAGAGTAGGTCAGTTTGGGCTTTCTCTCAACCATTGGCAGTAGTCTATCGTGGAGGTATCTTTGTGGATTTCTGGGGACCTCTCTAGCACTTTGCTTCTTCCTATTCTCATGTGGTCTTCATTTATCATGGTCTCTTTTTCCTTGTTCTCCCTCTCTGTTCTTGATCCAGTTGTGATCTCCCGCTCCCCTAAGCTCTCTTTCCCTCAACCTTTGCCCTTCATTAACCCCATTCACGTGCAGGTTGCTCATGTAGATCTCATCCATTTCTCTGTCATTGGGCGATCCCTGTGTCTTTCTTAGGGTCCTATTTTCTAGGTAGCCTCCCTGGAGTTGTGAGTAGCAGACTAGTCATCTTTGTTTTACATCTAGTATCCTCCTATGAGTGAGTACATACCATGTTTGTCTTTCTGAGTCTGGGTTACCTCACTTAGGATGATTTTTTCTAGGTCCATCCATTTGCCTGCAAACCTCATGATGTCATTGTTTTTCTCTGCTGAGTAGTACTCCATTGTGTATATGTACCACATTTTATTTATCCATTCTTCAGTTGAAGGGCATCTAGGTTGTTTCCAGGTTCCGGCTATTACAAACAATGCTGATATGAACATAGCTGAGCAAGTGCCCTTGTGGTATGATTGAGCATTCCTTGGGTATATGCCCAAGAGTGGTATAGCTGGGTCTTGAGGTAGATTGATTCCCAATTTTCTAAGAAAGCATCATATTGATTTCCAAAGTGGCTATACAAGCTTGCATTCCCACCAGCAGTGGAAGAAAAAGCACAGGGACAAACAGCCAAACTAATGGAAAAACATGTACTATGAACCAATAGCTGTGGAGCCCCCAACTGGATCAGGCCCTCTGGATAAGTGAGACAGTTGATTAGCTTTATCTGTTTGGGAGGCACCCAGTCAGTGGGACCAGGACCTATCCTTAGTGAATGAGCTGGCTGTTTGGAACCTGGGGCTTATGCAGGGATACTTCGCTCAGCCTGGAAGGAGGGGACTGGACCTGCCTAGACTGAATCTACCAGGTTGAGCTGAATCCCCAGGAGAGTCTTTGCCATGGAGGAGACAGGAATGGGGGTTGGGGTGGGAGGAAGGCAGAGGGAGGGGGGGGAGGGCAAGGGAATCCGTGGCTGATATGTAAACTTAAATTAAATTATAAAATAAAAAAAATAAAAAATAGACACAATTTAAATAAAAAAGAGCCTTCCTCTCATATATGTTTAATATTTACAGATTGCGTGTCCAAATTGCAGACAGCTATGACTTGCTTTCTAGAAATATTATGCTCTGTCGTTATCTATGCTTATATTACATGGAAAGAAACTTGTGGAAAAAATACAGCTTATTGGCAGTGAGGGTCTAGTAACCCTTGTAGCCTGGGTTTGAGGCTTTAGACAAGGAACTCTGGCTCGATCACAGACATGAGATCCTGGAAAAGTTTGTCCAGTATCTGGCATGGTTTGTCTAAGTTTATTATGGCAATGCATTTATAAGTGTTAGACCTGAACTTAATTTTAACATTGAACCTTCCTAGAAAATGACCTGTACTTGCAGAGTAACCTCTGTACGTAACAAGTGTCTTTTGTAGGCAGTGAGCTCAAACTTTAAAGCTCCTCTTAGTGCTGTGAGTCAATGACTCAGTAGATGAATAATTTCCTTAAAATAGTTTGTAAGGAATCTGAGTTATGCAACTGACATTTGTAGTTTATTCACTTGTAAGTACCAAGTTGCAAATAATTTTAATTATGAAGTTTATTCTATTTGTGTTTTGTGATAAATGAACTGTAACTTTTACTACTAGGTGATATTCTAAGAATTAAAGGAAAGGAAGTAATTTGAATTTTAAATTTCTACCCCATCACATAGGGAATGAATATTTAAAGATGAACAATAAAATTAGGTTACACTTTTGAAAAATATTTCTGCTTATTAAAATAAGAATAATAGAGAGTTGACCTTTAAAGTAAAAGACAGAGTTCCAGATAAGGTTGTGGTTGTATATTATGGTTTCCAGAAATTTCAGCCCCAATGATAAATACCCATTCCTCTTTCCTTTGAAAAACCAGCAGCGACATTTGTAAGTCAGATGAGTGCTCCTTAGTGATTTCATGTTGGTGGCGTCACTCCTTCCTGTCCATGTAGATTTCCCCAAAGGTGTATAATCTCAGATGGTCAGCGATGCTTGGCTTGGCATTTGAAATTTCTCCACTCAGGAAATGATTAACTCTGGAACTATCACAGCTGCTTAGCTTGCTTTCTTTAGGTCACATGCTTTGTTGGGCACTGTGTGAAGAATAAAGAGAAATACAGGCTACATTTCCTTTATCAAATTTTATTTTGCTTGAGATGCCTTAGTACAGGTATATAATGCTCGTCATAGTCATTCTATAGATTGTGACATATGTGTCAATATCATGGCATCATCTATGTAAACACCTGAAATGTTGTAATATAATAGGTTGCCATGGCACAGTCATCATGCAATCTATAGAAGTTAGGAGGGAGACAGGAGGCAGTGTGTGTGATGGCCTCAGACAATGGAAGTCAAAACAGAAGTTTTTATCTTACTCATCATTCTGCAGCTCATCACCTAACTCAGGCTCCCTGCTTCCTTGACATGAATGTTTTATTCCTGCTGCCCCAAAGTGGTGTCAATCAATCTCTGATGATATAATAGAAGTAGGATATAGGAGCTGGAAGGATTGCTCCATGACTGAGTACATACTACACTTGAAACTGCATTTGTTTTCCAGAATCTGCATTTAATAGTTCACAATTGCCAGTAACTCCAGTTCTATGATGTTCTCTTTCGGCCTCTGTAGGCACCTGCACACACGTATACATACCGTCTTAGTTTGGGTTTTTATTGCTGTGAAAAGACACCATGATCATGGCAACTCTTATAAAGAAAAACCTTTACTTAGGGTGGCTCCCTTACATTTTCAGAGGTTCATTCCATTATAATCATGACATAGAGCATGGCAATGTGCAGGCAGACATGGTGCTGGAGCTGAGAGTCCTACATCTTGCAGGCAAGGAAGTCAACTGATTGTCACACTGAGGGAAGCTTGATCAAAAGAGACCTCAAAGCCCGCCCCCACAGTGATGCTTCTTCCAAAAGGCCACACCTCCTAATTGTGTCCCTCCCTTTGGGGGCCATTTTCTTTCAAACCACCACATTCTACTCCCTGGCCCCCAGAGGCTTATAGCCATATCATAATGCAGAAATGCATTCAGTTCAACTTCAAAAGTCCCCACCCCAAGCCTCCAACTTGTTTCAAAGTCCAAAGTCTCTTCTGAGACACATGGCAATCTCTTTACTATAATCCCCTGTAAAATCAATTTCAAAAGACAGATCACATACTTCCAATATGTCATGGCACAGGATATACATTACCATTCCAAAATGCAGGGAAGGGAGCATAGTGAGGAAATATTAGACCAAAGTAAGACCAAAAACAATCAGGGCAATCTCCAAACACTGCATTGAATGCTCTTCAGCTCTCCAACTCCATTCAGCTTTGTTGAATGCAACACACTTCTTTCTCTTGGGCTAGTTCCACTCCCTGTTAGTAGCTCTCCTTGGCAGGTATCCTACAACTCTGTCATCTCTAACATTTTGGGTTCTCCAGGGCAGTCCAGGCTTCAACTACACAGGTTCATGAAATGGCCCTTCTACTAGGCCTCCATTCAGGAACACTCCTGACACATGTCTGGCCTCAGCGTCATTCCTTAGGCACGAAGGCAATTTCCTCAACCCATTTCTGTAATGATACAGCAATATAATGATAGAGCATGCAAGAGGCCTTGGAGGATTTGGACCAACGTGTCCTGCAATGGGTGAGGTACACCATGCCGGCACAGCGGATGGTGGAAAGTTACTCACACAGCAGGTGTGACTTCCACATGGCAAGTTTATTACATTAGAGAGAGTGTGAAAGATAGGGAAAGATGGACAGAGAAAGAAAGAGAAAAGGAAGGGAAAGAGGGAAAGCAGAGGTATGCACAGCTTATGGAGAGAAAGGGAGTAAGGGGAAGAGGAAAAAGAAGGGAGGGGTTTTTCCTTAAAGATTTACATCAGGACAAAGAGCAGGTCCCCACGGTGGGTCTCCAAGGGCTGGGCCAGAATGCCAACATTCCTCTGTTTTCATTATTATAGAAAGGTGAATTATGGGTAGCAAGTGGGGAACAAGGGCACCGAATTCTCAAGACTGCTTCCTGCTGATTTTGGGGTGAAGTGGAAGGGGGAAGATGGGAATCAGGTCAGGTATGACAGGAAGTGTGAGTGAAGAAGCATTCATGCCTAATCAGGAGTACAGGAGCCATCACATCTACTGTTTCTCTGGAGGTGGAAATGCCTCTATTCATCCTGTAACAAGTGTCAGTGAATTGGAAGATAACAGTTTTTATAAGCGGGCCTGCCGATGAAGGTAACCTGTCAGTATTCATCCAGTTGGCATCCTTGGTTGGGGGTTGGCATCCTTGGAGCTGGTGCAGGAGCTGGTGGTGTATCTGAAGAGCCTCTGAGGGCTTCTCTTGGCGCAAGTCTGGCAGGAGGGGTGGACCTATGCAGGAACCTGTAAGTGTGTAGAACAACTAGAACAGATTTGCATTTTGGTGTCATAGCAAAAGCTATGGTTTTGGGTTAAAAGGTATGAACATTTCCTGGCTTCAGCCTAATATAACATATCTTTAAATCTATAACCAGAGGAAATTTATTGAATGGGAGTGGTTGAGTGAGTGAAGGAGGAAGGAGGCTTCTTCAGATCTGAGAAGGATATAGAACAAGTTACATTGAAATCTGTTCTGTGAGTTTAGATAAACTGGTAACAAGGTAAATTGAGCCTAGACCTAGTAGTTGCCCTAGGAGAGGGAGACCTGTGAATTTTACATAGAGAACTGAGAAGGCAGCTGAAGCAAAGCCTGGTCATCAAATGGAATCAGAGATCTGAGAAGGATAAACCATATCTGAGTGGCAGACCAAGCAGCTTTTGAATCTATTATAAATGACAGGGGCCAGTCCCTACCCAGGTCTCCACATTGTTGGAGGCAGAAGTATCAGAACAGCATCAATCTTCAGCCACCAGGTCCATAAGGTGGGGGTTTTTCCTGTGGCAGAGGGACACAGAGAAAATTACCTTACTTTGTGTAGGCAAAAGGGGTATAATCAATTCTCTGATGTCCTGTGGTTTGTCCACAGTCTGACCGGGTCCCATCCCTTGTGGTCACTGCTAGGATCTGGGAGTCTCTGTCTGATATAATAAGCTTTTTGACCAACTTTTCAAATGCCATATTCTGCAGATCTCTGAGCACTTGAGGACTGTCTGTCTATTAGGTATGAATGGCTGACTATCAGCTAGTATTCCATAAGTCTCCAATATCTTAGTAGCTTCCATAAATCTAGGACTTACTGTTTCCTAAGAAGGCAAGGAAGAGTGACAGGGGAAAGATCCCAGGGCTGAATGGGAACAGGAGAAAAGTGGCTTGTGAATCAGGGTATGACCCAACTCTGAGAAAAGAATTTTTTGGGAAAAGGATCCTCTTGGGGGACCAGAAACTCCATCACAGTGTGTGTGTGTGTGTGTGTGTGTGTGTGTGTGTGTGTGTGTGTGT
>CABHPQ010162061.1:12500-32134 GCA_902168405.1 Peromyscus aztecus | reverse complement strand
GTGTGTGTGTGTGTGTGTGTGTGTGTGTGTGTGTGTGTGTGTGTGTATGTATGTTTTTATATCTTGTTTATCAAATATCTTATTATCAAACATACGCTATCATTTATTTAAATTCTCTAGAGGTTTAAATCACTAAGTTAGCTTTTGTTAATCTGAACAGATACACTTAGCAAGGACAAGGAGGCTTACATTCTTAAGCCTGAATAGACCTTGAGTGAGGAGAGACACCTTTAAGTCATTGGCAGCGATACTTGCATCGCTTACCATTTTTAAGGCCCTGTAGTTCTGATCTTTGAGTACAGCCAGATTATAATCCTGAATGATTTATATAGAAATAATAATTTCTTAAAGTCATATGATACCTTTTTGGTTCTGCATAAAGAAGGTCAAGTGTCTTATCCTATTGCAGAGCCATTTTAGGTAATAAATCTATTAATTGACAATATTTGGTCCAGGTTCCTGCTATGTCAGTGGGCATCAGGTAGTCGATCTGTCCCCTGTGCCAGGGGTTTTACCTGTAATTTGTCTTCCAGCCTGTTTTGGGAACAGGGAGCACAGGAGGATGTATTCTCTTCCATAACTGCTTCAAGGTAAAACAGGTCACATGTGATCAGAGCCCCGGGAGGCTTAAAGGCCAGTCAAAGGTAAGGAGGGAATTTAGGCCATGGAGTATTGATCGGAAGCACCTGATTTGATCCAGCTGGAAACAAGGAGCATTCACATTGGGTGGCTTGGTCCATATCAGCTTTCAACAAGTCCATGTCTCACAGGTTGAAGTTAGTAGCTGATGGCTGGATGTGCCGAATGGAAGCCTGCTGAAACAGATATGGACTAGAGACAAGAATTAAAATTTATAAACTCATTTGGAACTTTTAGGCTATGGTCTTAGTAATTGGGAAAGGGAGACCGGCAGAAAGAAAAATACCATTCTCATGAATAGACAGGTGAGGAAAACTCATTTATCTAGAGTTCTTTTGATATCTGTGAAGTGGACTAAAGCATTTCACTCATTTATTTATGTCAAGAGATCTAGTAGCTTTAGGAAAAGTAAGGGTTGATTTTTTTTAATCTATAAAATGAGCTGGCAAGTTGGCCATATTGTCAGCATGTGGTGCCACTGATGCCCTAGAGCCTGGTGGGTGGGGGAGAGGGTAGGTCTCCAGGCCCTGCCCTCAGCAGTAGAGGAACACCAGGCCATGACCAGATGCTCAAGTCCTCAGGCCATAAAACAGGACATGGTGCAAGGTGGAGCTTTCCTGACCTTCCCTCTGTATGGAGGGCCCCAGCACCACGTGCCCTGCCCATGCTTAAGCCATGGACGGGAGGTGACTTTTTGCTGCCCTTAGTAAAGATGGAAGTGAGGTGATATGAACTGTCCCTCTTTGACCTTAGCCAAGATGGCACCTGCCTGACCATCTGATTGCCCTTATCAAATATGGAAAAGGAGCCATATGACCTGGCTGTTTTTAATCTTAGTCAAGATGGCACCTGCCTGACCATGTGATGGGAGGTCAGAGGCCCAAGTGGCGGTATTAAATAGAAGGCAAAGCAGCCAGTGAAAGAGAAAGCAGGCTTGTTACAGGTGGGAGGAAGCAGATCTGCCGCAAGTGGAGACAAATAATGGGTACCTTTTGGCGGGCCCTGCCCAAGTATGCCACCATGCAGACACACCACACACAGCAGTTAGTGGAAGAGGTTTGAGGGAGGAAAGGATAAGAGTGAAAGACCACATTGGAGTGGGGACAGGCCCTGATTATTCATAGAAGTCATACATGTCCCCCCAAATCATGATTCCCATAGATGAGAAGGGAAAAGGAATCCCTACAGCCTGTAGCCATGAATGACCCCAGGGACAGAGGGAGGAGAAGGAGGACCAAGCCATTGATGAGGGCTGTTGCCACACTCAACAGAGATCAGCTTAGCCTGGCTTGGCAGGAGTCTCAGCACCCAGTACTAGGATTTTCAAGGAGGTGAGAATGAAAACTGAGCTCCAAGAGGTTATCTCATCCATAGGAAAAGGTCAGGAATCGTGTCTCTATTATGATAAAGTTGCCACATGGAAATCACATCTGCTGTGTGAATAACTTTCCACTGTTGGCCGTGCCTGCATGGAGTGCCTCACCAGCCTCAGGGCACCTTTGTCCAAACCCGCCAAGGCCTCTTGAGTGGCATATCATTACAATTTCTTCTATCCTTATCTCTAAAGTCAAAAGCACATGGCCAAAGCTGTCAAGTTCTGCTGCTTACTAGGGCTGGAACATACACCCCTCCCTCAAACACATCTTTACCAGCTTTCTGTCTTTCACTGCCTAAGCTTGGTTGTCCTGAAACTTGCTCTGTAGACCAGGCTGGCCTCACACTCAGAGATCTGCTTGCCTCTGCCTTCCCAGTGATGGGATTAAAGGTGTTCCCCATTATACCCACCTCTAAGCTTTTCTTTAGTTCCTTTCCACAGTTGGAAACTTAGCTGGGTGGGATCCTGCCATGAGGTCACCACTCCCTATATTCCATTTCTTAATTTATTCACCTTCTTGAACACAGAATTTAGCTCTATCCCACTTCCTGGTGCTCTTTTTCTCCCCAAAATTTTCATTTTGTAATTTACCCTGCTCAAATTGTTCTTTTTCATTATAAATCCTCATTAGCATTACCACTAAAAAACCACATGACAGAGTCTATACTAGGCTGTTTTGAGATTTTTCTCTGCCAATGGAACTAATCCAAAATTCTTTATTTTAGCCTCAGGGAGACTTTTCAGAAAATGACAAAAGGCAGCTTCTTCCTTCAGCAAAATATCACAAGAATAATCTCTAGGCAACATATTAAAATTTTTCTCCCCTAAAACCTCTTGAATGAGCCCTTGTAGTTCAAATAACTCTTAGCACCACTGTCTTCCATGCTCCTACTAGTTTGGCCCATTGAGCAGTGCTTAAAGCATCCCACTACTTAAGAAACCCAAAGTACTAAAGTCTACATTCCTCCAAACAAATACATGATTGGGTCTATCACAACAATACCCTGTTCCTGGTACCAACTTCTGTCTTAGTTAGGCTTTTTATTGCTGTGAAAAAACATCATGACCACAGCAACTCTTATAAAGACAAAACTTCAATTGTGGTGACTCATTTACAATTTCAGAGGTTCAGTCCATTATCATCACGGCTAGGAGCATGCAGACATGTAGGCAGATGTGGTGCTTGAGCTGAGAGTCCTACATCTTGCAGGCAACAGGAAATCAACTGACTGTCACATTGAGGGAAGCTTGAGAAAAAAAGACCTCAAAGCCCACCCCCACAGTGACATGTTTCCTCCAACAAGGCCATACTTCCTAACATGCCACTCCCTTTGGGGGGGCATTTTCTTTCAAACCACCACACTAACCCTATCCTTCACAAAATTAAAAATAATAAAATAAATCTTTTTTTAAAAAAACCAAAAACAGGAGAGAACTACTAGGGCACTTATAATCCAACTTTTAGCAATTAACTAGGCAGTGATGACTCTATGGCACTTTAGATGAATGCACACTATGAAATGATTTTGCTTATCCAGTAATATCAAGTAAACACTTTTTACTCAATGAAATAATAACCCAGAATCAGAGGTAATTGATGCATAATGATCCCAAGAGTAAAAAGGGGGCTTAATCACTAAGAACTTGTCTTTCCACTTGGATTTAACTCTCAGGTCTCACACTTGCTAGAGTCTAAGAGGACTGAGTAAATGCTTGCAATACGGAGAATAGCATCCTTAACAAAAGAAGCTCTTAATAAGTCACAGTAGTTATTATTGATGAGAGCTTAAATATAGATAACCAGAGAGGCAGTTAGGTGATGGGGCACATCATGTTTTTTTTTCCTTGTTGCTATGATAAAACACTCTAATAAAAGAAACAACTTAAGGAAGGAAAGGCTTATTTGACTTAGGGTTCCAGAAGTCTAGAGTCAATCATTTACTGCCATCCCCATTATAGAGGACGTCAGCAGAATTCTACAACAAAATCTGAAGGTTTTAGTGAAGAAAAAAAATAAGTATCCATTTATTGAGTAAGCACTTAGAATTAACTCTTCTTATTCCCAAACTAGAAATTGAGACCCTAAGAGAGACACTCATATCACTGACTCTACTCCAAAGAATACAGTAACAGCTGTTAAAGAGTGAAGAAGACCTGGTCTCCTAAGAGGAAATGGAGTGTAATACCGTCAGTGACACTCAGTGGTGGGGGCTTGCCTCATATGGTTAAGGCCCTCAGTCTGATTCTCTGCACAGAAGGGAAGCAAATAATCACTCAAAAATTGTGTATTTTGTCATTGGGACTACATAAGAATGTACTCATGGAGAAAACAAGATATATATGGAGAATTTTCCTTAAGGGGTAGCTACTACTATGTAAACTTTACATGTGAAGAGACTGCAAACCCTGCCTTTGGGGCCCCAAAATAGTCACAGACACTAGAGAAAGCACAACACCAGCTCTGCTCAGTGTACTAGTAAAACAGTTCAAGGGCTGAGTGTAGGAGCCCACTTTCAGGTTCCTCGTGACTTTACCCAGCAGGTCTGCATAGAGGATGATTGGACCACGGACCTGAGTGCAGGTGTCTGAGATGGTTTACACTTGACTGTGCTGGGGGGGAGGTCTTTTGCTCCACCCCTTGGTGTCTCTATAAATACCCTTGGGCAGAGACAGTCAGGACTCGTTGGAATAGGTTCCAGGCCCCCTCGAGGCTATCCTGTATTTTCTATCTGTTTATCTCCACAATCTAAATCCTTCTATCTAATATTGCCTGCTACTCCCACTCAAGAAAATTCTGGGGAACTGTGAGGTTGGTGGGTAGCTGCTCCACAGCTGAGTAGAAGAGCATTGGCCTAACATACATGAGGTCATGGGTTTGATCCTCTTCCACTTAATAAACCCAAATCCATTCCTTATGTTCAATTATGTGGCAATCCAAAATGTAGTTACTGCCTGTCTTACTGCCTGTCTTGGTTGGTTTGATTGATTCATAGGACTTAGAACCACATGGGAAAAGATGCATTTGTGTGTGTGTGTGTGTGTGTGTGTGTGTGTGTGTGTGTGTTACTTCAATCGGGTGTATATTTTTCTTTCTTTCTTTCTTTCTTTCTTTCTTTCTTTCTTTCTTTCTTTCTTTCTTTCTTTCTTTCTTTCTTTCTTTCTTTCTTTCTTCTTTTGTTTTTACATTCCAAACACAGTTTCCCCTCCTCCTAGTCCCCCCCCTGACCTCCCCTCTCCTCTACTTCATCCACCCCTCCTCTGTTTCTCTTCAGAAAAGGGCAAGCCTCCAATGGACATTAGCCAGCCATGATACATCGAGTTGCAGTGAAACTACAAACCTTCTCTTATATTAAGGGTGGGCCAAGTAATCCAGTAAGAGGAAGGGGCCCTAAAAGCAGACAACAGAGTCAGAGACAGCCTCCAGTCCCACTGTTAGGAGTCCCACAAGAGGACCAAGCTACATCACTGTAACATATACGCAGAGGTTCTGTGTCAGTCCCATGCAGGCTCCCTGGTTTTGAGCCCCTATGAGCCAAGGTTAGTTGATTCTGTAGGTTTTCTTGTTTTGTCCTTGATTCCTCTGGCTTCTGCAATCCTTCTTCCCTCTCTTCAGCAAGATTTCCTGAGCTCTGCCTAAAGTTTGGGTGTGGGTTTTTGCATCTGTTTCCATCAGTCGTTGGGTAAAACCTCTTTAATGACAGTTGGGCTAGGCGCCGATCTGTGAGTACAGAAGAATAACATTAGATATCATTTCATTGGCTTTTTTTTTTGTCAGTATTGTTTATTTCTATCATAGGCCTCGCCCTCTCTAGTGAGCTCCCTCTCATAGTTTGGGTCTCCAGCTAGGCCAGTCATTGGTTGGTCACTCCAATTTCTGTATGACCTTTACCCCAGCACATCTGGTAGGCAGGACAAATTGTAGGTTGAAGGTTTTGAGGCTGAGTTGGTGTCCCAGTCACTCCACTGGAAGACTTGCCTGGTTTTAGGAGATGGCCAGTTCAGGCTCCATATCCCTCATTGCTAGGAGACTTAGCTAGGGTCACCCTCATAGATTGCTGGGAGTTTCTGTGTATTTCTAGCTCATTCCATAGAAGCATCCAGATTCCAGTTGTCTATCCCAGTATTCTCTCCCTCCATCCTTCCCCGACCTGATCCCCTCTATTCCTCTTCATTGAGACCCCTCCACCCATCCAAGGGAAATGCCTATTGTATTTGCCCTTGACAGTGAGATTCATACATCCTCCTCTTGAGCTTTCCTTGTTACTTAGTTTCTTTGGGTCTATGGATTATAGCATGATCATCCTTTACTTTATGACTAACATCTACTTATAAGTGAGTAAACACCATGTTTGTCTCTCTGGGTCTGGGTTACCTCACTCAGGATGATCTTTTCTAGTTCCGTCTATTTGCCTGCAAATTTCATGATGTTATTGTTTTTAATAGCCGAGTAATACTCCATTGTGTAAATGTACCACATGTTCTTTATCCATTCTTCAGTTGAGGGACATCTAGGTTGTTTCCAGTTTTGGGATATTACAAATAAATCTGTTACAAACATAACTGAGCAAGTGTTCCCATGGTATGGGGGAGTGTACTTTAGGTATATGTCCAGGAGTGGTATAGCTGAGTCTTGAGGTAGATCAATTCCCAATTTTCTGAGAAATTGCCATATTGATTTCCAAAGTGGCTGTACAAGTTTGTACTCCCACCAGCAATAGAGGAGTGTTCCCCTTGTTCTACATCCTCAGCAGGATGAGCTGTCACTTATGTTTTTGATCTCGGCCAATCTGACAGGTGTAAGATGGAATTGAGGTGTCATTTTGATTTGCATTTCCTTAATGGCTAAGGATGTTAAACTTTTTAAGTGATTCTAGCCATTTAAGATTTCTCTGTTGAGAATTCTCTGTTTAGATATGGATCCCATTTTTAATTGGATTATTTGATTTTTTTTTGTTGTCTAGTGTCTTGAGTTCCTTATACATAGTTGATATCAGCTATTTGTCAGATGTGGGGTTGATGAAGAGCTGGGAAAAGATTCTTAATGAAGAATTGTCTAGACCAGGTTAGCCTGCAGGTATGCATATGGGAAGTTGTCTTGACTGTTGATTGAATAGGATGGAAGATCCACCATGGTTATGATTGGTACCACTTCATGTGCTGGGCCCTGTGTAAGACTAGAGAAAGACAGCTGAGGCAAGCAGGCAGGTAGCATAGGTGCTTTCCTTTTTATCTGTACTTGACTATGAATGTGGGGTGACGAGCTGCTTGAGTTCCTACTTTGATTTAGCCACAGTGATGGACTTCTAACCTGCAACTACAAGAAGGATAAACCCTTTGTTCCTTATGTTGCTTTTGGTCTGGGTTTTTTATTGCAGCAACATAGAGGAAACTAGATCATTGCCTTTTGTACATTATCTATGAATCCTTTTTTTCTTGTTGTATTATTGATACCTTTCTACTTAGTGTAGCCTGACAGATAAACTCCATCTTCCAACTTGTCCTAGGAATGGAGGAAAGCAGGAGATATAACTGGGTAAAGCAAGCTTTGAAATCATGTGACTAACTTGCCCTCAGTGCCTGAGGCTTAACTCTTCAAAGGAAGGCCAGAACCTAATTCGGATATTGAAACTCCCCTTCAAAGACAATGTAGTCAGTGGATTGCAGAATGCTCAGTGTCCCTTATGGAATATCCATGCTTGGCAAACCCTATTTTCTGTACTAAATGGAGCTTAGGGAATACTGAGAAAATGCTGCTGCAGAAGAGATAAGACCTCAGAAATGAAGAACACAAAAAGAAATGTACACTTTTTACACAGAACTAGATTGCAGTAGTGTTAGTAAGACTAATCTAAGTTTAATAAGGAGTGCCTTGAGGTGTAGGGTGAGCAGAAGCCTGAAGCATTCTCCTCGAGGATGTTCAACATGGCAGAATTCTTATGAACTCAGAAAGTCTTATGAAGCTTTAAAAACAGTCAGTGAGTACACACCAGTTACCCTTTTGTTGTTGAGACACAATCATACATGAATCCCATGCTGGCCTCTAATTTGATACATAGCCAAGGATGAACTTGAAGTTCAGATCCATCTTCCTCCTCTTCCTGAGTGCTGGGGTCACAGACTTATACCACTATAGCTTATTTATATGGTTCTGAGTATTGAACCAAGGGCTTCATGAATGCTAGGCAAGCACTCTACCAACTGAAGTCCAGTCCCAACCCCTACCAGTTATGTTCTTGTGTCTTAAAGTCCGTGTTCTCATTAAACTCAAGAGACAGAAAACATACTTTGTGCTTGAGATTATGGCAGCATGGGAATTTACCATTCTGACTCTTAGAGTATTGCCTAGTTCTTTAGGAAAAAGGAATCAGTAATTTACATGTAAATATATGAAGTGAGATTTTTTTATAAAAATTGAATCTCATGATGATGGCGGCTGAAAGGTCACATGATCTGTTGTGAATAGATAGAGAAACAGGGAAACCAGGTTGAAGTCAAAAGCCTAAAAATAAAGGTCAGAAGGCTTCTTATTTTCTTTTCCTACTGCTGTGATGAAATACTCTTACAAAAGCAACTTAAAAGAGAAAAGGGTACAGTTTATCATGAGAAAGTCAAGGTCCCATTGCATCTGTTAGAAGTAGAAAGTAGAGTTGATTAATGAGTTCTCAGCTCACTTTTTTTCTATTTTATATAGTCCAGGAATGTCCAAGGAATGGGCCCACACTCAACCAAGATGTTTCTTCCCACCTTGATTAATAGTGTCAAGAAATTCCTAACAGGCATGTCCAGAGACCCATGTTCCAAGTGACTTTAGATTCTATCAAGCTGACAATTAACACCAAATAGAATAGAATAGAATATACATAAGAGAGATGGTTGGTAGGGTATATGTAATGGTTTAAAATAAAATGTCCCCTCATAGGTTCAGAGGTGTGAATACTTGATCACCCATTAGTGGTGCTGTTTGGGGAGATTTAGGAGGCACAACCATGCCAACTGAATTATGTCGCTAGAGGCAGGCTTTGGGAATTTAAAGATTATGAGCCTCTTCCGAGTCTCTGCTTGTGATTGGAGCTGCAAGCTCTCAGCTTCCTGTCTCCAGGACCATGTGTACCGCTGGCTGCCACACTACCCTGCCATTATGGACTTTCGTTCCTCTGGATTTTGGAACCCAAAAACACTCTTTCATCAGAAATTGCCTTAGCCATGGTGTTTCATCACAGCAACAGAAAGGTAACTAATGTACAGTGTATGTCTCAGAAGCCAGAGTTCTAAGAACTATAATCAAGGAAAGCTGGTTATGTCAGCCGTAGGAAAGAGGGGGAATTCACCCTGCCTCTGTCCTTCTGCTTCTTGGTCAAGGATCAGACGATTGGATGATGTCACTCACATTGTGAGGGGTGAAACTTCTTTGGCCTATGAACTGACTCAAATACTAATCTCTCTTCTGGAAAACTCCTGTCAGACACAACTAAAAATGTTGTTTGACCAGCAATCTCATAATCCTTCATGCTATTCAAATTGATGCATAAAATGAACCAACATACAGTATAAACCTAGGATTTTTTTTTAATTACAGCTCTAAGTTCTTAATGAAACCTTGCCCCCTTGCTAGATAAGGACTACCCAAACACAGGAAACACAGGAAGCAAACTAAGGCTAAACTGTAGGCTTGTCAATTGCTCTTGCTAAACATTGCTGAAGAGATGGGAACTAACTTTTCTTGGGGTGGGGAAGGGATGGAAAAGAGCTGTGTGTATGTGTGTGTGTGTGTGTGTGTGTGTGTGTGTGTGTGTGTAAGAGCAGTGTGTGTGTGTGTGTGTGTGTGTGTGTTTGTGTGTTCCTGTGCATGTAGTCATGCATACAGATGTTTATGTGCATACAGATGTCAGAAGTCACTGTCAGCTATGCCATTTACTCTCTGTCCATCTTATTCTCTCACTGGGGTCTCTCATTGGACTTGGAGCTCATCACTTCATCTGTACTGGCTAGTCTATGAGCTCCACGTATTCTCCTTTCTCTTATCTCTGCACTGAGATTACAAATGCTGCCATAACACACAGCTTTTATGTGGGTGCTAGGCATCCATACTCTGGTGCTCATGCTTGCCTGGCAAGCACTTTACTGACTGAGAAAACACCCCAGCCCTCAAGCACAGCTTTATTTACATGAATTAAAGCCAATACATGTTTAATGTATCAAAAGGAAAAAAAAATTTCTGAATACTGTTGAGTAGGCTGTCCTAAAAACCCAGTCCATATGAAGTTACTTCGAGCCAAGGAGGAAAGAAAGTTGCATCCCAGAGTTGGTCAGTTCTGAATCTGTCGCCACATACAAGCTAGTGTCAGGGTCTGTAACAGCTAGAGGACCTGTGCTGACCATTTCCTTCTGCATCAAGCAACCCATCTTCTCTCTTTTGTTGGAGGATATTTTACATCACGCTTCAAAAGCCATGACGTTCACTGTAGTCTATCCCATGTGGTGGCTTCTTTCTCCCTCTCTTCCTCTCATCTTTAGTGGGGGTTTTGACAAGATCTCACTCCGTAGCCTTGGGATGGAACTCGTCGGGATCCTTCTGCCTCAGCCTTCTGATAGCTGAGGTTAAGATGTACACTACCATACTGGACTTTTCATTTTCATCTCAGCTCATGTATATGTAGACTGCCTCGTCTATCATGTTCTCTAGAAAAGCACGCATGAGGCTTTCTTCCACAAGACCCCCAAGAACACAGGCCACACTTAGATAGTCATGGTTTCTGAAATGTACTCAGTGTTATTTTAAATTGGGAATTAGCTCATATATGTTGTATCAAGGTTACATCTTTATTTTTCTTTCATTCTTTCTTTTTAGGTATATTTATACCTAAAGATCATGGCTGTTCTGATACACTGGTGCATGTTTGTGTGAATTCCTGTAGAGGTCTGAAGACCATCTCATGCACTGTTCCTCGGGAACCTCACTTTTTATGTGAGAAAGGTTCCTCATTGGCCTGGAACTTTGCTCAGTAGGCTAAGCTGGCTAGCTAGTAAGTTTCCAAGGACCTGCCCATCTCTACCCGGCATCTCAACATTGCTGGATTAAAGGCAATGTATTCACTGCTATCCTCAGCTTTTCACATGGTTTCTGGGGATTGAACTGGATTCTTCATACTCACAAGGTAACTAGATCATGGACGCACCCTGTTGTACTCCTTAGTATTCTGTCATTTGTTTCATTTAAAAAAAGATTTTAAATTATGTGTATGCATGTGTGGCTGTGTGTGGGTATGTGCATGTGAGTTCAGGTGCCCACACAGGCCACGTACCAGATCTTCTGGAGACACAGGTGGTTGTGAGCCACCTGGCATGGGTGCTGGGAATTGAACTCTAGTGCTCTTGTAGAGCTGTGTGTGTTCTTAAAGCCCGAACTCAATTTTCAGCCTCTATTTGTTTCTTTCTTAATAATTGTTGTTGTAAAACACTGGTTAATTTGTAATATTAGAGGTTTTATAGTGTCTCTTGCAACACATTGACACACTGCTGCCCGTGGCTTATATTCACAGGCATCTAAAACAACCCTGACAATAGCTGTGCTTCTTAGTAAACTCATCTGCAGACTGCTATTTTACAATTTTTTTAAACATGTAAAGCTTGCATTTTATTTATTTTATGTTTATATGTGAGTGTGGCTACACCCTTGCCCTGATTAGTGTTTGGAGGCCAGGTGACAACTTGCCGGAGTCAGTTCTCTCCATGTGGGTATTGAGTATTGAACGCTGGTCCTCAGGCTTGTCAGTAAGGGCCTTATCCACTGAGCCATCTCCTCAGCTCCACAAACCATGTTTGTATAATTCTCATAAGCAACTATGCATGCATGAGTAAGACTGGCCAGCCTACAACAGTAGCATGTATATATGTCCCTAGATGCTTGATGATAAATCTGTTGCTCTTCCAAGAACTTGTGTACCGGGCAAGTGAGATGGCTTTGTGTCAGGGGAGGAGTCCCACTGCTCTGCAAAAGCTTTGCTGCTCACCTCAGATTGACAGAACTGGGCTGAAGACACCCTAATCAGGAACAGCAATTTTCACATAAAACAACTTTCTACAGTGCTTTTCTTCCTGACTGCCTCCTACGTGTACAAGATAACATGTCAATTCGAGTGCTTAAAATGGCATATTTAAATTTATTTAGTAATTTATCATTTAGGTTCCCTTCAAGCTGCCAACATTGGCTTTTCCTGCTAAAATGACTACTTTATACAGCCTCGAATGTGGTTTATCTCAAGAACGAAATTCACATTAGTTACCTTCTTCATTAACACTGGGGTTTTCCAAATCAGAACTCCCACTTGATGCCTAGCAGAACTTGAAAACTGTCATTCTTTTAAGTACAAAATCTGCACGTGCCAATATGCAGAACCTAAGGAGCAGGTTGTGTTTATGTTCCAGTGGAAAATTATGTGTCTTCCATGAGCTGGCATCATAATATCTGTCAGAATTGTGCTTGGGAGTCATTCATCTTCCCAGAAGTAAATAATTTTCTTGATGTGTTGTAGAAAAACACATCAACGTGGAGAATCATGATGGCGTGATTATAGTAATTATCGGAGGGAGCCTCGGGAGTTCCCACCATTGGATTCTGTTCTGAGACATCATCCAGTCACATGGTGGAGAACATCCAAGACGAACAACCCAGGAGAAAGGCTTTCTACTGGACAGAGAAGATCGGAAATGCTTCAAGGCAGATTTGATTGGCAATTCTATTCTGGCTCAACTTTGGAGGCAAATTGTAACTGAGGATCTTTGAATTTGAAAAAAAATTATAAATGTTCTCATAAAAATGAAAATACAAAAAGCAACTTTAAATATTTTAATTGTGGTATATGAGCATAACCTCCATGCCCCATGTTCTCCACCTTTCTGCTCCCTTCCATTCATCTCTTTTGTGTCTTTGACAGCTTTATGTCTAGTTTCATTTCTTATGTACAGACATGATTTTATGTGTCTATATAAAAATCAAGGAGCTACACACAAGGGTAAACTTACTATCTGTCTGTCTGAGCCTGGCCTAAGTTGCCTGATATGATCATCTCCAGCTGCAGACATCTTCCTGCAAATGACAGAACTTGATTCTTGTTTATGAGTGAGAAAAATTCTCCAGAGTATATATATAACATTCTCTTTACCTGTTCCTCTGTGGGTGTCATTTAACTTGGTTCCATAACACAGTAGTTGTGAACAGTGCTGCAGCAGACGCTGATGTGAAAGTAGCTGTGTGGTTCGTTGATTTGGAGTCCTTTAGGTAGACTCTTGAGCTAGTCTATGTTGACAGATGGTTTTATCATTTGGGTTGATGGTTACTACTTTTTCAGTACTAGGAACTGCACTCAGAGGCTTGTGTGTGTGAGCACTTAATCAGTGACCTAACATCCCTGCAAGTGGCTGTTCTTTTAGTTTAACTTGTCCTTATATTTGTCTAAAATTTTTATTACATTTATTTATTGGTGTGTATATGTGTGGGGGGTGGGGTAGGGGGATAGGTGTGGATGTGTGAGTGCCACAGTCCATGTGTAGAGAGGACAACTTGTGGGAGTGGCTTCTCTCCTTCCTCCATGTGATTCTCCGAGCTTGACTTCAGGTCATCAGACTTGGCGACAAGCACCTTTGTATGCCGAGTCATGTTGCCAGCCTCCACTTGTATTCTTTAAAGGGGGGAATCACATTAGATTCATTTCTCCTTTAATATCTACCAGAGTGTTGAATGTACAGAAAGCAATGGATTTCACTGAGGCTTGCTTACTGAGTTGACTATAAAATTTTCAGGAAATATGCAAGCTCTTTGGCAACAACATTGGTAACTTTGTCATGGTGGTAGAATTTTATACCATACCATAAAGTGCACACGAAAAGGTTTCTTTCTTTCTTTTTTTAACCAAAAATCAGGTTATTAAGCATCTACCATCAAACCATTAGGAGATATTCAATGCCAATTGAACAAAGAATAAGTATGAAATGGTATATATTGGAAATAATACAAATTAATAAATATTAATAATAATTCAATAATATAAATCAATTCAATCTCCTCCATTAGTAAACTCATAGAGTTAAATAAGGAAAAATATGTGTAAAGTATTATCATGATTTAGTACAAACTTGGGTTTCACCACCAATTATTTAGGCATATTTAATGCAAGATATTTACATTCTTTGATGTCAAAATAACTTGTTTAACTGTTGGTGTGAATGTGTATGTATGTTGAAAATGATGGTAATAAGCCTGGGGGTATCAGCTGATAAAGTGCTTGCCTTTAAAGAACTCATTTCCATCTTTTGTATCCATGTAAAAAATTCCAAGTGTGGTAGTGTATGCTTCTCACTCCAGTCCTGGTAAAGAAGAGACAGGTAGATTCCTGAGGTTCACTGGCCAACTAGCCTGGCTTTCTTGGCAAGTTCCTTGGTCCATGACACACCCTGTTTCAATAAATAAGTTGAATGATGTCTGAGGAAGAACAGATGAGGTTGACCATGACCTCCACGTGAACATATATGTGCACATGTACACTTGCACACACACATACACACACACACACACACACACACACACACACACACACACACACACAGTGATAGTAATGAGTGGTCATATTAAACATTATGGAAAGTAAATATACAAATTGTTGAAATGTGTTAGATGAATCATCAGGGAACCAACATCATTACACCTCAAAACCAAGAATCAGCAGCTTCACCTGACTCTACTTTAGATGTAGAAGGAATGTTTGTAGGGAGACAGAAGGAAAGAACCAGAGCATGTGAGAAAGGCCATGGAAAGCAGTAGGGTTTGCTCCGTCAGATAAGCTCCCCGAGGCCCACCACACTTCCCGCCTGGCCTTTGAGTTTACTAACAGGTAACATAAGAAATACACACTCAAATTCTTTCACTTGGTCTGGACACCTTGATGCCTGCAGAGCCGCCTTATGAACTGTGGAAACTGAGCTCACTATAGCTTGAATGTTATTACGCATAGCTACACTGCTATCCTTTGAAAACAGTAGTTCACTTAGGTTATATGTTTGGGGCCATGCTAATTAAACACTTGGAAATATTTTAGATATCTAGCTGGTTATGGTTTTTTTTTAAGTAGTTCATGCCTTTTGTAGCAAATAAAGTAAAACTAAAATTTAAAATCAATGCATGTAAAGGAGAGCACACATCAGTATTAATTAGAATACAATGCAGACCATCTGACCCATTGTATTTTGCAATGTGCCCTTCAAACTATTTAGTATGCTATATCTTTTTGAGTAGATGGCTGTTTTAGTGTATAGATTATTCGAAACGGGGTGGGGCAAGGTGCTAGCTGAGTGGAGGAAATGCTTGCCGCAAAAGCAGGAAGATCTGAGTGCTCACGTTCTCATGTAAAAATCCAGTCCTGGTGGAGCATTCCTATAATCCAGTCGCTGGAGAGAGAGCTAAAGACAGGCAGGGCTCCATGGTCAGCCAGTCCAGTAGAACTGCAGACTTGGGTTCAGCGAAAGAGCCCACCTCAACAAAAATACATAATTAAATAAAGTGGAAAAGTGATTGAGGAGCCGGGCGGTGGTGGCGCACGCCTATAATCCCAGCACTCAGGAGGCAGAGGCAGGCGGATCTCTGTGAGTTCGAGGCCAGCCTGGGCTACCAAGTGAGTTCCAGGAAAGGCGCAAAGCTACACAGAGAAACCCTGTCTCGAAAAACAAAAAACAAAAAACAAAAAACAAAAAACAAACAAACAAAAAAAAAGTGATTGAAGAAGACTTCCTGACATCAATATATGGCTTCCATGTACACCTGCATGGCTAAGCACATGCACATCCAACACACACACATACACACACACACACACACACACACACATACACACACACACACACACACACACACACACACACTAGATTGCACCATTTTTCTAAACTTTGACAGCCATAAACAATGAGTAAAGAACATGTGTATATCATATTTACGTACATGTGTAATTACAGATGGAGAAAATTTTCATAGATATAACATTACATATAAAGACATAGATTCCTATAAATCAAAGAGAAATAAAAACTTCTATATGATAAAATCTTGGACTTGGAAATACCAGGCAAATAAGAATTTTCCATTTAAAAATCTGAACAAGTTCGAGGACGTTGTTCTCTAAAGATAATCTTTGAAAGTGTAAGAGAGTATCTTTGATCCATATATTCAAAAACACTTCACAAATTGTCTCCGGAATATTTGCCTGTATAATATGCAAATGATCCTTAACATTTTACATTGATTGTTAATGAGACTGATCGTGTCCATCAGTTTATTTTACTACATTTCTCTACATTAATTTTTTTCTAATTTTGCTCGGCATCCTTTGGTTTCTAAGCATTCTGCTCGTACATTCCTGGCACTGCTCATAACTGTTACTTAGTCCGTACACTGTCTCTATAGTGCTTCCTGCTGTACTGATGCAATACAACTTTATTCAGTGAAATCTGTAAGTGTTCATTAAAATTTTCTTAAAAATGTACACAAACGTTTACCTTTCCCATGTGTGCACATATAAATGTATACAGCATTTGTATTTAAATACGTGAGCTCTAGATTATTTATACCCAATGAGTGTCAACTGTTGAGTGGCCCTATATCACATTTCTCCTCCATTAGAAACACTTGATGTCTCATATTCTAATTGTAAGTATGCCTTCTATGTAGTTATATCTTATGTTTTTATTTAATCTTTAAAAAGTTATTTCCCATCATTAACTGCAGTCCCAAATCTACAGAACACATCCTAAGTTTTGCCTGTTGTATTGTTTTAAAGTTATTTAAGGTAAATTCTCTGTCATTTTTCTTTTGTACAATTTAGATGAATGCTCTGAAATTTTCTTCCAGATACTGGAGATGTGGCTCAGTGGTTAAGAGCTCTTGTTACTCTTTCAGAGGACAAGGATCTGGTTTCCAGTATCCCCTGGTAGCTCACTACTGTCTGGACTTAAAGTACCAGTGGATATGGCACCCTCTGGTGGTTGATGCCAAAACTGCACACAAGTGCAAGTACATACATGCAGGCAAAACACCTGTACACATAAAATAAAAATAAAATAAATCTTTAAAATGATTAAATATAAACACAGTACCAGAAATAAATATATAAATTAGAATTATCACTGGGCATACACTAATTTATTATTGAGGTTGAGGGGACTGACATGATGAAAAATTATATTTCTTTATCACAAAACAAAGTAGTTTTCTATTTACTTAAGTTTTCTATTTATTTAAAAGTTCTTGCATCAGTAGAGTTTTATAGCTTCATGCATAAGAGTCATGCATCTATTTTAGTAAAGCTATTTTTGAAATAGTTTTGGTCTTGCTACTGGGAGTATGATCTTTTTTTAAATTGCATTTTCTACCTTGGTATTATTTACATAGTAGAAAGTATTGTATACATTTATTGTGAACTTTATCAGTTTTTTTTAATTCTTTCATACTTACAGTGCCTCCCTTAGTGGGCTCAGGGTTGAATTTTTTTCGTCTTTGTTATGGTTTTCTTCTTATTCTCTATTAACTATTTCCTGTCTCTTTCCAGACCTCTGGCATTGTGTTGACCAACACTTTTACAATCCTAGATGAAAAAGCAGGCATGTGTATCATAATTTTTCTTGTGATGCCAAGACTTTCAGGATTTGTTGGGTGACTTTTCCTATGCAGATCTGAGCAAAATGTTTCTTCATTCCAAGTACTGAATGAGTGAAAACCAAAGAAATGACTCCACAAACACCTAGCTTAGCGAGCCCACGAGTCCATTGAAGTTACTTTCCAGAGTGTGCTTGACTCAAAGTTAGCTCCATCATGAAAATCGCAACCAGGATGGGAAATCACTTCACCCCTAGGTCACCATGTGTGACGTGCAGGCAGTACAATTGTGGATTTTCCCCTCTCTGGCAATTCCTACGATGCATTTCATCTTGGGGATGTTTTTGTGAATCTTATAAATTACAGAAGCCCTTTGAAATGTGTGAGTTGTGTGCTGGTCTTAAGGAGCCTTCCTCTGGGAGGGAATGTTTCAACTGTGAAAGAATAGCTACACAGTAGGATTTCCCTACTAAACTTGTGTGATTAAACTAGGCTGTTGTATTTTCTCCTGTATGTCCTCTTGGATGCACTGTATCTATTGCTGGTATGGGACTGATCCACCACTAAGTTCATGCTTTTATTAGAAAAGCAGTTATTAAGCACCTAGGAAGACTTTTCATATACTGTCCCCCACCACTTTTATAGTTGGGTGAAAATCATCAAATTTTATAGCATTCTACTACTATTTTATTCTGCTAATAGAATTTATATGATGGTGATGTATTTAGAGTATTTGTGCATATATTTATAGGTAGGGCATATTTGTAAGTTTCTTCCACAGCCTTATAATCAAAATTTTTCTAGTAATACTACTATCAATTTGTTATAAGGAATGAGGAATGTCTCCTGAGCCTTAGAGGACAAAACATAAAAGCCAGAGGATGGGGAGGGTGATATAAAATTGCCAAAACATGTCTCTATTTAGGAAATGACATGACTGTTAAACTCATGAATACTCAGAAGTTGGCAGAAGTTTCTGTCCTGCAAGCTGCTCCCAAGTAACCACACAGAGGCTTAATATTAATTATAAATGTTCTGACAATAGCTCAAGATTGTTACTAGCTAACCTGTATTTTCAGTTAACCCATATTTTTAATCTATGATTTGCCACGTGGCTTGGTACTTTTTCTCGGTACAGCATGTCCATTTTGCTTCTCTCTGCATTTCTACTCACTACTCCTCTGATTCTACCCTTCTTCCCAATGTCCTTAGTCTGGTTCTCCTGCCTAAATTTATCCTGACCAGCCATTGGTCAGTTAGCTTCTTTATTAAACCAATCACAGGGACATATATTGACACAGTGTAAAGGAATATTCCACACTTAACACCTTCAGTTATCTGCAAAATATCTATACAAGATCAAGCCAGTTAAAATTCCAGCATGAATGAAGAGGCTCATAAGGCTCCACCTCTGGATCAGAAGTTATTAGCAACTGAAGGCTTCTGGTCAGGGGAGATTCATGTTTTTGTTGTTGGGAGTGCAACTATTAGTAGATCATCAGCGTTCTAGTGGCTGGACTCACACCAGTGCACATATGCCCAACATTAATTGGATATAATAGAGAATTATAAAAGAGAGAGGAAGTTGAAAATGGGTATACTGGGGGAATTCATGGAGAGCTAGAAGAGGGATGAATAAAATCAAAATACATTGTATGCATGTATGAAACCCTCAAAGAGTAAATTTAAAAATACATGTAATAAACAAAATTGGGAAGAATCGTTTTGTAGGTTCTATCTATGGCTTCTAACCCTAACTGTGCAGTAAATTTTGAAAGTCAGAAACTTCTAAAAATTGTTAATGCTAGGGCCCTACACTAGATGAATTGCATGAGTATAGGGTGTTTTCAATTGTACATCATACTGCCTCTCATTTCTTCTTTTCTACACATCAAATAAGATACACCAAAGCAGAGCATTTGTAAGAAAAAGAAATGCAATAAAAGTATAATTATCATACTGTTTTACATGTGTGTATTGCAC
>CABHPQ010162061.1:0-10000 GCA_902168405.1 Peromyscus aztecus | reverse complement strand
CCAATATGGGTGACACCCCAAGATTAGTTGTTCCCTGTATTTTGACCAGTGCTTTGTCTGAAATGGTCTCTGTACATTATAAAGAGAAACTATTTCTTTTTTTTTTTTAAAAAAAAAAGAACATTTATTTATTACATATACAGTGTTCTGTCTGCATGTATTCCTGCGGGCCAGAAGAGGGCACCAGATCTCAGTATAGATGGTTGTGAGCCACCATGTGGGTGCTGGGACTTGAACTCAGGACCCCTGGAAGAGCAGCCAGTGCTCTTAACCTCTGAGCCATCTCTCCAGCCCCCAAGAGAAGTTATTTCAATGAGGGTTGAGAGCTACACTTGTCTGTGTATATAATACAAGTATTTAGAATGCAGTTAGGAAGTATGCTGTCCTAGTAAAGTGCTAGTTGTAGGTTCTCCTCCAAGATCCATGACATCCTTAGCCCTTGTTAGTTGACTAGGCTTCTAGTATCATACATGATTTACTTCCTATAGAGAGGGACTTAAGTCCATTTAGAGAGCTATTGATTACTACCAAGATATGAGTGCCACTATTTCACCTTTACCAGTATCATACTGAGCTAGTCATTGTGATTAATAGGCATTATAGCTAAGTAGGAATATTGGTTGCTTCCCTATATTGGCAGATTGTATAGCATGTTCTAGTACTATGGAAGTTAGTTCTCAGGGAAAAAACATTCAGGTCATGGTTAGTTCAAGTCCTCATAGTCCTATGTCCAAAGTTCATGGTATTTTCATCAATAAGGATTTACTTTCAACCTCTGGAAGGCCACAAAAGATAACAGAAACATCCAAATCTCCAGTCACTTGGATGCCTCTAATCAACAACTCATGTAGAAAATGTTTATAAGATCTGTCATGTATTGAAGCTTTTAAATTTAGTCACTTTTCTCAGCAAATAAGTTACTATTTATTAATGGCTTTTTATAACCAAACTGGAAATCATGGTTTTATCAGATCACTTCACTGGTGTTCTAGGAAATTAAAGATTGCTCATGGTTATATGGCTTGAACTCACAGAGCCCAGAGAGTTTAGTCTTGTAAGTCTGATCCTAGAGTTTGCAATCATAGCTCCTAAGCTATAGTTTCTTCTGGCAGTACCTATCACTTTCTTCTGCTTGGTATTTGTACATGCAGGGGTAGAGATAATGCTTATTAATGACTGTTTGAACTTCATCACAGGTCACATATAATACTCAGATGATAACCATCATGGAAACTGGGGCTATCAATAAGAAATGCATCAAAAAATTAGAGTAGTTGTCATTATACCTTGTAGTAATACTTCCCCTGTATAATTAAGGTCTTTGTACGGAAAAAATTTAGACTGTGAGTGTGTGTGTATGTGTATGTGTGTGTGTGTGTGTGTGTGTGTGTGTGTGTGTGTGTGTGTGTGTGAGAGAGAGAGAGAGAGAGAGAGAGAGAGAGAGAGAGAGAGAGAGAGAGAGAGTTGTATGTGTATGGTGTATATATGTCTGGGAACACTTATATGTGCACATTTGTATACTACAGGAAAATATCAGGTATCCAGCTCTGTTATTCTCTATCTTATCACTTTGACACAGGGTCTTTCCATAATACTGGAGCTAGACTAGTAGCCAGTAAGTCTTGGCTCTGTCTCCAGAGTGCTGGAGTTACAGATGTATGACCACATCTGCTGTTTTGCATGGGTGTGGGAAATAAAGTCAGGTCTTCATGCTTGTATAACACATGACCTGTTGATCTATATTTCTAGCCCAAATCTGAACTTTCTATAAGGAAAATAAAATTAGAGCCTCTATCTCTATTTTGGGGTGAAAATAGAGAAAGTAGAAGATTAATTAACAGAGGCTGAAATGGATGATATTATATCCTCTCTAAAGGGGGAAAAATCACTAACTTACTACTTCCCTACTCTGTGTGGAGTCTTGGGCTGGTTGCTTATGGATAGATTACTGCACTCTGCAAATTCTGAATTACTAAAAAGAATTGCTGGATTCTTTGTATTGTGGTATGCATGCATGCGTGAGGAGGATATCAAATGTTCTGACCCATCTCTCTCCACCTTATTCCTTGAGTCAGGGTCTCCCATATAATCTCTGCTCCTTTTAGCACTGAGGTTATAGGCAAGTGAGTAACCACACCTGCCTTTTTGCATAAGTACTGTGTTGTTTTTTTTTTTAACTTGGGTCCTCATGGTTGTACAGCATGTGCTCTTATGCACTCAGCCATCTCCCCAGGCTCCTACTGAATTATTGTTATCCATATTTCACAAAGAAGAATCTGATAATCATGCTAAGACTTGCCTGCCATTAACAGCTGCTAAATAATGGGGGCAATGATTGTCTTCTTGGAGAATCAATATAGTTAAAACTTATTCCTGTATCAAGCACAGATAGCACTTTGGAATGCATTTGATGCATTTGTGATCTATCCTGTTGGAATGGATCTGTTTTTATTTTAGAACAAATGAAAGGACATTTAATCTGATGATCGCTGCAATAACTCTCTCCTGATTGAGATTCATGAGGACACAGTTATTTATGTGAGGAAGATAAAGCAGTATTTTAGAAAAGGCCCACCCAACCACCGATATTTTTTACATGTGATTTATAAAGTGAATGCTTCGTAAAGGAAAAGATGTGGAGTGTTTCATTACTTGTGTTTTAACATTAGTAATACAGCACAGCATGATAAATGAATCAGGTTATATTGATTAGGTTTTTGCTGCACTCAGTAATCATTTTGGTTTCTAATCACTTGTGCCTGGGAGCAGGCATTAAACAAATGGCTTAATTACAATGAGAGGAAATGTCTTTTTTAGTTTCAAGTAGTAGCTGTGAAGATAAAAGCAGATATATTTCACTGGTGTCTCACTTCTAATTGATGATAAAGCCATGAATGCATGGAGAGCTTGTGTTTGCCTTGCTGTTTCTGGATTTGGTCACTTCTCAAAAACTTCACTAAATTCTTTTGCTTTTATTGTTGTTTTCATTTCCTTAGCATTTTTCTCTATTTATATATTTACATAAAGGGGTTTTGTTGTTAGGGGTGTTAGATCCAAAGCCCCCTCTTCCATACTGGCTTGATTTCATACAGGCAACTTACAGCTGCTATGGGTTCCTGAGGGCAACAGTCCTGATATGTCCAAGAGACACAGTTTTGCTCAGGTCCTCACTGACTTCTGGCTCTTACAATCTTAGAGTACCCTCTTTTTCAATGATTCCTGAGTCTTGCGTGTGGTGATGGTGGGGTGATATAGATTTTGAATTGTGGCTGAGCACCCTTAACTGTGAAGCTTTGGACAATTGATGGCTTCCAGAGGAGGATAAGTCTGTTTTTTAAGGGTATGGTCATGAGACATCACCCACACTCTAGTGGATGGCTCCACACTCAGGGATATATGGGCAGCATCAATTGTACTTGTTGTCTTAAAAGCAAAGGACACAATGTTGCAGAGTAGGTGATGAGGATTAGATTTGGATGGAGTGAAGGGAGACATGGGGTGACTATGATCAAGATACATCATAGGAAATCCTCCAAGAATGATTAAAATATATTTAGAAAGAGATTTCCTTCTAGCTGTGGGAAATGTTAGCAATTCTCTTAATCCTAGCTCCCTTTATGTCACCCATAAAAGATGACTGAGTTGACCCAAGTTTGGTTCCTAGAGTGGTTAGCATTGATTATTAAGTTGACAGTCTAGAATCACCTAAGATATGAGTCCCAAGATGGATTGCCTATGTTATTTTGGCCTGTGGTCATATCTGTAAGGAATTGTCATAATTAAATTATTTGACATGGGAAGACCCAGTCCACTGCAGGTGGCAGCATGTGTGCTTTTATTTCTATTTGCTCTTGATTAAGGGTTTGATGTGGCCCATGAATTAAAACTCTAACATCTGTGACTTATCTGTTATGATGCACTGCAATCTGGACCTTCAGGCTGAAATAAACCTCTGACTTCCCTGTCTTAGCCAGTGGTCTATTGCTGTGAAGAAACACCGTGACTGTGAAAACTCTTATAAAAGAAAGCATTTAACTGGGGCTGGTTCACAGTTCCAGAAGTTTAGTCCATTTTCATCATGGTGGGAAGCATGGTGGCTTGCTGTAGACGTAGTGCTGGAGAAGTAGCTTATGGTTCTACATCCAGATGCACAGACGTCAGGAAGAGAGAAAGACTCTAGGACTGACTTGGACTTTTAAAACAACAAAGCCCATCCCCACTGATGGGTCACACTTGCTTCAACAAGGCCACCCTTACACCAACAAGTCCATACCTCCTAATCCTTCTCAAGTAGTGCCACTCCCTAATGATCATTCAAATATATGAACCAAAGTGGGCCATTCTTATTCAAACCACCACATTCCCTGTTTTTTTTTTTTTTTTTTTTTTTTGGCTAGGACATTTTATCACAGCAAGAGAAATGAAAGTAGAGTAGTCCTTAACGTGTCTTCTCATAAATGGCCTTTCTTATTTTTCTCTTCCCCTTCATTTTAATTCTGATTATGCACCATACTTATTTCTTGTAGGATTCTACAGTAGCTGCATGCTCTTGAGGGCAACATCTTTTAGAAGCAAAATGATATCGGACCCTCCAGTTATAACAATGTTTAGTACTAAATAAGCACAATCAGCACTGGAATAAATAACTAAAAGACAGGTACAGAATAATGTTTCATTAAGTATCTCTAATAAACACAGTACACTTTGTTGTAGATAATAGTAAAATTTCAATTTCCTTTCCTTCACTACTTTAAAGAACATTTTATTACTTTTATCATATGTGCGTATGTAGTGTGTGTGTGTGTGTGTGTGTGTGTGTATGTTGGTTGTGATATCTGTACACACATGTGCACATTTGTTTGTAGGTCAGAGGACAACCTCGAACATCTTCTACTTTTCTTTGAGTCAAGGTCTGTAACTCCCCAAGCAGGCTAGGATGGATGGCTGGTAAGTGTGCCTCTGGGGACTCACCTGTCTCTTCCTCCCTTTTCACCATTGCTGGGGCTGTGAGCATGCGCTGCCACATCTAGCCCTTTACATGGGTTCTCAGGACCCGAATTTATGTCCTTCCCATACTGGCAGGCAGGAGGTATTCATTCTCCCCAGACATTTCCACTGTTGTTGCTATTAGATGTGACATCATGGTGACGTGGTTTCTAAAGAAATTGAACTTCCTTGATAAAAGCAGTCACTTAAAATGCTATTCCCCCATTTTCAGTTGTAACAGCCACTTGGATGCATCTCTGCTAGCACAGTCTCCCTTTGTCAATGGGCTGTTTCTGACTGTGTCCTTTATCAACCAGAAATCTTCATTTTCTCTAAAATACAGACTTTCTGAATAGCATTGGCTATCCTAATGGTAGACTCAGATCTTGGAATAAGCATCTCAGACAAGGTCCGATGACACCCTCGTACTTCCTGAAAGCTAAATGCTTGACAGTTGTTTCAAAGCATTTTGTTAGAGAATGACTTGAATGAATTTTTGAAACTTTGTTTGAATGATGAAGAGAGTGAGATACACAAAGAGGTGGAGTTGCTGCCTCTTGTAATGCAAAAATCAATCTTGGCTTTGAATGCAGAGAACACTTCCAGGGAGAAACCAAAATACTGTCTGTAATTATTCCTCCCTCCCCTGTATGATGTGAAAGTCATTGTTTTCTCAGAGGCTTTGTTCCCATTGTGAACGTTTTGAATTGTCTTTGTTGGGCTTCTCCTACTTATGCTGGTGTATTTATTTAGACTTAAATATTAGAAAATGCTGGTATGGAAGCAATCCAGAGTGAGAGCAACTTTGCAGGTGCATCAGTTAGATTCTTAAAGAGCCAAAAAGAAACCTCTACTATGTTTTAGGAAGAAACCAGGCATTGAAGAACTCATAAGGACCTTGAATCAAATACCTGGCCGCCTACAAGCTATCTGTCCTTAGGAGATTTTTATAAACTTTTGGGCTTCTGTTTTCTTATCTTTCAATTGTCAATGACAGTACAGTAGTTCACTAAGTACCTGTGAAGATTCACATAAACCATCTGCTCCCAAATAGCCTACTATACCAGGTTGTCCTTTGGGCCACCAACTAGCTCACAAATCATGTCACAGAGACATATTATTAGTTGTAAATGCTCAGCCTTAGCCTAGGCTCATTTCTTTCTCATTCTTGTAACTTAACCTGTTTCTCTTCATGTACATTTTGCCTTAGGGCTTCATTGCTTTCTTTCTTTCTGTATATCTTACTTTCCTGCTGTCTCCATGTGTGGCTGGAGGCTGCATAACTTCTGGCCCGGGGTGTGTCCTCTTTCTCCCTCATTCTCTTCTTTTCTCTCTGGAGCCTAGACTCCTCTTACTTATTCTCTCTGACCGCCAGCCCCGCCTATCCCTCTCCTGCTTAACTATTGGTTGTTCAGCTTTTTATTAGACCAATCAGTTGCCTTAGGGAGACAAGGTAAAACAAATGCAACACATCTATACATAATTGAACAAATGCAGCACAAGCAAATGTAACAAACACATCTTTACATCATTAAAGAAGGCAACAGAATTAATAAATGTAACACACCTTCACATAGTTCAAGTAATATTCCTCAGCATAAAAAAGTAACACATCTTTGCCTAGTTAAAATAATATTACATAACAGCCTACTTATGCTTGGTACATTGAAGGATTCTAATAAACACGACTTTCCTTTCTATTGCCAAAAGTGGTGGTAGAATATTAAGGAGATATATTGAAACTTGCTGCCAAAGTTAACTTAAAATTAAAATTCTAAACTTCCCTATGTCAGAAGTCTCTCCATCACTGTAACTAACAAACGCTTAGCTTAGTCCTATGTAAAATAAGAGAGCAGGGATTCCAGAGACCTCATAACACTTAAACTTTAGATCAGTGGCTGGGCAACTTTATCTACAATGGTCTGGTCAGTAAATATTTAAATATTTGATTTTTATTTATGTGTTTGTATGCATGTGTCTGTGTGAGAGTATACCCATAAGCATACAGGTCCCCATGGAAGGCAGAAGAGAGTGTGGGATTCCCTGGAGTTGGAGTTACAAACAGTTGTGAGCAGCCCAAAATGGGTGCAAGGAACAAGAACTCAGGTCCTCTCCAAGAGCCATAAGTGCTGTTTGACTGCCATCTGTCCACTCCCCAACCTCATATAGCAATATCTTTCTATTATAGAATTTCTTATGGAGAACAGATTCTGTAGACAACCCCCAGCTAAATAAGCTCAATATATTCAAATATGTTGATTCAAAATGCAAGGAAAAGTCCTGCCATTCATGACATAGTCCTCAACAACTTTTTAAAAACTAAGTATGTCCTCAAGGACATTATAATGGTATGTAGTTGATGGGAATTACTTTGCAAATCATATCTCGAACACACCTATGGGCATGTGAGTGCTTGGTATTTGTGTGGACTTGTCTCTTGGGGTTTATCTATTTCAAGAAAATTTCTATGTCCTGTAACAGTGTTCAGGCTGAAAATGTTATGGATTGATTCTCAGTTTCAAATGAGGGAGAGTGCTAATGCACATGTTTTAATAAAAGTAGGTTGCTTCTGCAGCTAACGTCCCCTCTGGGAGACTCCTGAAACCTGATTTTATTGCTGTCTTCTCTACAAACCTCAGACTTATTTTCTCACTTTCCTGATTGCCTATGTGTTTATTGTCAAAATCACATTAGCACAGCATTGACAAGTCTGGGTCCTGTATTTTATGAGCTTCCAGAATAGATTATAATAATGAGGTCTCTTATCACTCTTTTAAAATTTTATTTATTTTTTATTTTTTTGAAGTTAATATATAGTTACATCACTCCCCTCCCTTTTCTCCCTCTTACCCTCCCATAACCCCTTTTACTCCCTCTTAAATTCAGTTTCTCTCTTTAACTGTATGTGTATGCATGTGTGTGTGTGTGTGTGTGTGTGTGTGTGTGTGTGTGTGTGTGTATACATATGTAAATACAGCTTGCTCAATCTGTTTAATAACTTGTGTGTCTATGACTTTTGGGCTAATTGGTATTGTTTAACAAGTGAGGGGTCTCACCCTTAGGGAAGAGTATTTCTCTTCACACTCTCAACATTTGTTAGTTGTCTGTAGTTCTTCGTTCATGCCTGGGGCCTTGTGAGGTTTCCCCTCTCCCCCATTAGCCTGTCTGTTGGTGTTGCATTCTTGTCCCGTATTGCATGTTCTGTCTCAGAGTGTAGTTTTGTATTCTAACTCCTTTCTTTACTACATTTTCCTTTTCATTCCTTTTCCTTTCCTTCACATCCCTTTCTATTTTTGAGACAGAGCCTTATATAGACCAGGTTAGTACCAAACTCACTGTGTAGTGAGGGTAACCTTGAACTCCTGATCATCCTGTCTCTACCTACTGTGTGCTGAAAAGACAAGCAAGCACCACCCTATGGTGCTGGGGATGAAACCCAGGGCACCAGGCATGCTAATCGAGCACTCTACCAATTGAGATACATCCTAAGCCTGTCTTTCTTTTTTAGGAAATATGAAAGTTGAGAACAATAAAGGATAAATATCATCAAAATATATTAAAGGCATGCAAGAGAATGTCATAATGAAACTTAAATTTTATTAAAACATTATGTGGGTTTTGTTTCTTTGTGGAAACTACTTTCACATCTGTTTAGTTATTATGGCACAGCTAATTGAATAAAAATACATATTAAATATTTACATAGGTGTCATGAAATACAGTACTTGTCCATTAGTAAAAAGTACAAATGACCCAGTGAAAGTAGTCTTTCAGAAAATGTAGGTTTACATTTTTAACCAATTAATTTCATCCCTTTCCATTTTTTTTTCTCATAAGATATTCAAGAATCATTCAACCCACTAAATTGACATTGAACTAAAAATATAGATTAGGCCTTAGGAAAACATGCCCCCAATGCATGGTTCCAGATTTAAGTAAACTTCTATGGAGGTGAGTTTTATCTCATACAGTAAATTTTCACATAAGGGGTAGCTACTCCATGTTTAGGTTAATCTGGACGGTCAGCAAGCTCCAAGGAACATACTGCCTCTACCTCTGCATTCCAAGTGTGCTCCACTACACCTGACTTTTCACATGAGTTCTGAGGATCAAATTTAGGTTCTTAGATCTTTCCTGTTTTACCTATGATTCCATCGAGTTTTTGTTTTGTTTTGCTTTGTTTTGTTTTCCTACAACCACGAATCTGGTAAGCTATAGAGACTCAGTCACCCTGTGCCCACGTCCAGTACTCTAGCTCCATTTGTCTGGTCTTGTGGATATGCTGAAGTCTTCTCTGTTTTGGTTGCTGTACTGGTGTTTTAGGGTGGAGAGGGGAGTACTGGATGGAATCTGCAAAGTCATACATAGTAGTCATGTACCACAGCTATATGCCCACGCTTGATTCTCTGATTGAAAAAATAACATTAATTATATTATAAAGACCAAAGTAAAGTGATGTGCCTGTTTCCCAGTTAGGACCAGTTAGAAAGGCTTGTTATAACTGTATTTCCGATCACTGGACGTTCTCTAAAAGAAATGTCTTCATGACAAATGGATGCTTCATGTGGGGTGACTCCATTATGGAACAGCAGGGGATAGCTGTGCATTGAAGCAAAAACTTCAGATACATTTTACAGATCCCACAGTAGACCAGAATAGACTGAGCATGGTTCTCTCCTCATCTTAAAATTGCTTTACACGAGGAAAGCCTGTTTCTATTTCTTTGCATCTTACATTGCTGTCATGAGAAACAATTGATGCTCTGTACATTTTAATTTTTTATTTTTATTGATGTGTATGTTGGGGGTGAAGATGGAGATTGTGCACTCTGTGTGCAGTATCCACAGAAACCAGGAAAGGTGGACAGATCTCCCGGAGCTGGAGTTACAGACAGTTGTGTACCACCTGACTGAGGGGCTAAGGACTGAATTCAGGTCCTTTGCAAGAAGAGCAATTTCTCTTAACCTTTGACCTGTCTCTCCATCCTTAGTGTGCTTGCTGTCTCTTATATCTC
>CABHPQ010162060.1:37317-60186 GCA_902168405.1 Peromyscus aztecus | reverse complement strand
TTTGAGGCCAGCCTTGTCTATATATGAGCTTCAGGCCAGCCAGGGATACACACTGAGATCTTGTCTCTAAAAAACATAATAGTGCTTACAGTAAATGTACAGGTGACGAGTCATTGAAAGCAGTCAGGACTGCTGGCACAGGTCTGTGGATTGACTTACTACTGAGTGCAGGCCTGGAAGAAAAGTTCAAGGTTGTCTAGACTATAGAACAAGGTCAAAGATAGTGTGGTCAACTTCTCAGTGAGAGGGCCAGGCAAATATCATGACAGCCTGCCCTAATAACTCAATTAAGAACAAAGACTTGGTCCATGCTTTTTGGTACCAAACAAGCAGTTTCTAAAGAAGAACCACAAACAAAGGGCAATCAATCACTGGTGTCTCTGACACAGAGACAAGGGAGATAGGATGTACCAGGCCTGGACCACTGAGCCAGACCCCATAATCAATAGCTTAAGGTAATAACCAAAGAAAGACAAAGTCTGGGACGTGTCCAGGCCTGCTCAAATATGGAAATTGTAGCCCTGACTAAACCTCAACTAACCCTAGCCAATTAGAAGTTACTAACATGATTATCATTCGCATAAGCCAATCATATAAGATGAGCTAACTTCCTTGGACACTCTCCTTAGTTAGACTTAAAAGGAGCCCCACACTTCCCTCTGGGAGGGGGAGCAGGTCTTAGCCATCTTGCCTTGTGGGATGGCAGGCCCCAGCATGCTGGAAGCTTTCTCAAGATAATAAATGTTCTTACTGATTGCATACGAGGATGGTGGTCTTTTGTGGAACTTCTCCAAGACCCTAACACTTGGGACCTTGTCTCAAAGGAAATTTTAAAAGGGTTGTGATGTAACTCAGTGGTAAAGCACTTGCCTAGCAGGTTCGAGGTTCAGCACCCAGTACTGTGTGGGTGAGAGGGGATGATGTTGGTGTTTGTTTTGAATTTAGTATGAGTATTTAATGCAACTGGACACTTGCGCTGGAATCTCCCAGCTCTCCCAGGTGTTCTAGTTTAGAGTTTGTCTGTTATAGTTTCAAAGAGAAAAGAAGACACAGGCAGCTGGAAATGGATGTTTAAGGAAATTTCTCCAAGTCTCAGGAAAGGAACTAGAAAATACAAAACCAGCACAATTCCAAGACTAAATCTGACAATAGGAAGCCAATGAGGCCTTTGTCTCCCCCACTGATCCCTTGCCATCCAGAACTGTATCAGAGGTGAGCTCAGTGCTCCCCATGTGCTAGGCAAATGAGAAAATCCCCAACAGTACTCATTACCAACCTGGGAGAAAATGGACATACTAATTTTTGGTTCCATCTTTTGGGTGCTACTGCTTACCAAAACCGTGGATTACATTTAGTTCCAAAGGCAAATATTACAAGTTGAAACCATTATTTTTCTTTGTGCTACTGAGGATTCATCTTAGGCCTCCACATATGGCTAGGCAAGGGCTCTTCCACTTAGACACACTCCCAGTCTTCTTTTCACTTTTTATTTTAATTCTCTTTACTGTTCATTTATTGTGGTTGTGTGTATGTGGGTATGGATGCCATAGCTTTCAGGAGTTAGTTCTGTCCTTCCACCCTTGGGGGTTGGGATTGATCTCCGGTCATCAGGCTTGTTCATAGGTGCCTTTACCTGGTGAGCCTGCTCATGGAATGTGACCTTGAAATAATTCTGTAGTCCTTGAGGACCCTGACTTTGTAATCCTACTGCTTCAGCCTCCTACATGGCTAGGATTACAGGTCTGCACTACCAGGCCTACTCGAAGCCAATAATTTTTAAGTTCTCATTGAGTTCCCCAGCATTGCCAGGGGCAGGAATTCCATGTAAAAAGGATATTTTATATCTTCTGCTAATTTCTTCTTGGCTATACTGAAACAACAAACTTAGATTTTTTTTTTGATGTTGTGATTTCATTCAACAAACATTGACCACCTACTATGTGCCAGAGACTATACTAGGCATTTGGCATTTTTCAAATACAAAATGGTCCAGGAAAACCTAGATGACCTGTTTTCAGCAACAAAACCACTTTTCTGTGGCATACTTAGTAATTTAATGAAAGTAGTCACTCCTTGTGTCTCTTTAACTTGTATGAATTGCCTCATGATCACTGGGGTCTGTAGCAGACTGATGGTTTATCTTCATAAACTAAATTAGAACTGGCTCATAGCCCTATATATCATGATTAGGAGGGAGTCTGGTATCTATCTTAAGGCTCTCTCTGCTAAGACGTGGCCTGAATCCTGATGGGAACATATGATCCAGGAAGGAGGTCTGTGAACAGAAAGGCTCACAGTTCCCTATTGTTTGTTTGTTTTTGCTCTTTACTCTTTTGGGGGTCCGCCACTCAGCTCCCAAATAAATCACACATGGAGGCTTATTCTTAATTATAAAGGACCAGCCTTAGCTTGGCTTGTTTCTTAACAGCTTTTCTTAACTTTAAATTATCCCATCTACCTTTGCTTCTGGGATTTTTCCTTTTCTTACTTCTGTATATCTTACTTTGACTCTTACCCCGTGGCTGGTTGGTAGCCGGCCCCTAGCATCCTCCTCTCCTTGTTCTCTTGCTCTCCTTTTCCTCCCAGATTTCTTTCTAACAAGTTTAAGGACATGCAGGTAAATCCAGAAGCTCCCAATAGCTGCATGAATGGGACAGGCAGCAGAAAGGATGGAGAGAGAAAAACAATATCCCTCTCAACCAAGGAGGGGAAATATTCTCAAGAGGAAGCCAGGATGGGGGTGGGAGGGTAAGGGGTGGGAGGTGAGGAATGTGAAATTAAAACTTCAGAAATGGAAAAGGCTGTATGTGCTAAACAGGATAATCTCTGGAGGGTCAGAGAGCTGGGGAAATGGCTCCCTGGCAGAGAACATGAAGCAGGAAGCCTTGGGTTTGATCCTTTGCACTGCTGTTACAAACAAGCCAAAAAACAGGCTTGATGACTGATCTTCACCAATCCAATTGGATTTGGAGACACAATGTGTCTCTGAGTATATCTTTGAGGGTGTTTCTCTTAGCTGAAGAAGAAGGCTTGCCTTGGAGGTATGGCGCCATGCTGTGGGCTGAGAGCCAGGACTGAGAGAAAGGGTGAAAACAGGAAGTCATTGTTGTACCCATTTAGCAAAACTCCCAGAGACCACCAAAGAGCCAGTTTCCAATGCAAGCACATAAGGGTCCTTTTACTGTCAGGTTCAAACCTGGGCCACCGCATGGCAGATGAAGGGAAATGCAGCAGTGGCAGCTGGGCCCAGGGGTAGAGAGTTTTTATAGGGAAAAACTGCTAAACGGGAATCACATGCTTTGGCATCTTGGGATTGGGTAGAAGGGATATGGGGCAAGGTGATTTTTTGAAACTATTGGTCTAGACTTTTGGCATGAAACTACATTTGAAACCATTGGGTTAGACTTTTTGGCAGGGAACCATAACTTGCTGAGCAGGATTATCTGGGCTGCTCAGCTGGATTATCTGGATATCTTCAAGGGCCATAAACTTCAGACAGAATGTCTGCAGGAGCATACTGCCCTGTATCTGTTCAAGCTGTCATGGCACATTCCTGAGGTCATTCCTGGAACTGAGTACAGCAGGTGGTCTAAGATGGTGGCCCTTACCTAAGATGGAGTCTGTAAAGTCAAGTCTAGGCCTTCATATTGCCCTTACAATCGGGTGAAGGGCAGCTTTCCTCACTCTTCCTGTTTCCTGATCCACCAGGCCTGAGTAATCAACCACCGGTGCAGCTGCAAGCTACTCCCTTCCTGGAGCCTTCCCACCATGGCACACTGTTTCCTCAGTGTGAATCTGGCATAAGTCCTTCCCTCCTTAGATTTCTTCAGGTATTTGGTCATGTTTTGCCCAGATTTTGGGGACCCCCAAAAGACCACCACAAAGACCAAATCCCATATGTAAAAGCAAAGAGCCTTTATTCAAATTCCAGCTCGGACTCTCTCCATCTGTCTGACTCAGTAGTGAAAGCAGAGAGCCCCAAGCCTTGGCAGAGTAAGGTTGTTATCATAGCAGACATTGGGGTGAGGGGATTTCTAGGGTTCAGGACCCTGATTGGCTGACATCTGTCTAGGGGTATCTTGGTAAAAGAGAAATGGGTGTGTGCTAGGCTCAGGGACATCTCGTGATCTTATCTAATCTTATCTAATGGTTGGAACTTTTGGAATGTCAGGTACTTTCCCTTAGATGCTGGCCCTCCCTGGGTGGGGTCAGTTTATGGCTTTTCCTGGAGACCAGGTAGTACCCGTCAGTAAGCCTGTTATGGCAGCTGTGTGGTCAAGCTATTTTGGGGCCCCCACAGTCACAGAAGTGAGAAGGGCACCTAATGAAGAGGCTGATGAGTGGAAATACACCATTGGGATCTGAGTACCTGAAGGCCACAATAAAAAGGAATGATTCTTCAAGAAAAGATACAGGGCCCGGAGATAAAGCTCAGAGTTAGTGGGCCTAGGCGGGCTAGGACAGTGGTCCTCCACCTGAGCCTTCCAAAGAGTTGGGATGACAGGCCCATGTCGCCAGGTTTGGCAGGACAACACTTTATTTATCTATTTATCTCTCTGTTCATTTATTTATTATTTTTGAGAGAAGATTTATTAAGGAAAAGTAAGAACATCCAAGAGTGGGAGAGCCTCCAAGGGAAGAATACTCAGAACATTTAAAAGGCAAATTAGACATGTTCATAAATATTCTGATTTCACTGGAAAAGTAAGACACAGGGCTGAAGAGATGGCCCATCAGTTAACAGTGCCTGCTGCTCTTCCAGAGGACCTATGCTCGGTTCTCAGCACCCACACTGGGCAGTTCACTGCGTACAACTCCAGTTCCAGAAGATCTGACATCCTATCCTCTTCTGGCCTTCCCAGGCAATTACATACACATGGCAGGCATTCACACACATGCTCGATGATGGGTTCACAACAGGCCCCCACGGTTGGGCGTGTTTGCACATGCCCGGAGGACCTGGACACTTCCGCCTAGCCAGTTCCAAGTCAAAATAGCCATTTCCGGGTCAAGGCGTCTCGCGTGACCAGGATCCGAGACTTTGCATGGTTGTGTAAGAGTGCCCAACGCAACCATGTGATCTGCGCAGGCGTGGAGTAGTTATGCCACCCAGCCTTTATAAGCCGGCACCATATTCCAGGCTTCCTCTTCTTCCCCTCTTCTTCTTCTTCTCTACACACATGTCTTTTCCACAGGCCTGGGCACTCATCTGTCTCTTTCTTCTTAATAAAACTCTTGTTAGCAGATTCTGTCGTGTTTTGTGACATTTCCTCACAGGGTAAGAGCGCCACAAAATAACTAACACTCATGTGAACACACACACACACACACACACACACACACACATTTTTTTTTAAGATCTTAAAAAAACAGAAAAGGTAAGACATGTCTAAACTAACTACAGTAGAAGGCAAAATATATTGAAACTGGTGGACTAGAGAGCCAGTGTGGGTAGGGAGTTATTAGATTCAAAACCTGGTGCTCACTGAGCATTGTTCATACCTCTAGTCTCAGCACTGAGGAGACAAAGGAAGGAGGATTAGGAGTTCAAAGCTAGTCTTGGCTACACTGTGATTTTGAGGCCAGCCTGGCTCCATGAGACCTTCTCTTTTAAAAAAAAATGCTAGGCATGGTAGTGTAGAGGGCCCCAACACTGCTTGACCACACAGCAGCCATGACAGGTTTAGGGGCCTGTGACAGGCTTAGTGACTGGCAACACCCAGATCCAGGAAAGGCCTTAAGCTGATACCACCCAGGGATGAGGAAGTACCTAACATCCCAAACATTCCAACCATTAGATAAGGTGGCCAGATGTCCTTGAGTCTAACACACATCTATTTTTGTTTTACTGACACACCTAGACAGTTGTCAGCCAATCAGGGTCCTGAACCCTGGAAATCCCCTCACCCCAACCTCTGCTATGATAAAAACCCTACCCTGCCTGGGTTCAGCGCTCTCTGCTCTCACCACTGCATCGGACAGACAGAGAGACCAAGCTCGGAGCTTGAAGAGAATAAAGGCTCTTTGCCTTACATGCTGGATTCAGTCTCTGTGGTTGTCTTTTGGGGGTCCTCATGATCTTGGCATAACAGTAGCAGCATACATCTTTAATCCAGGCACTCTGGAAGTAGGAAGACACCTCTAGGTTCAAGGCCAACTTGGTCTGATAGTCACAGGGTTACACAGTCAATGACTAAAACAAACAAATTAAAGAAAGGGGGGGTTTGGACCATGGATCACCAGCTCCTCCCTTGCTACCAGATGCATGAACATGAGCGTTCACCATCTCCTTCACTGCTGTAAAGGTGAGTCATGGTACTTGCCTGACAGTGTAGTGGTGAGGATGAGGCTCATGGTAAAGTATTCAGGCCACTGCTGGTACCAGCAGAATGGAGCAAGTGTCAGCTCGTAACTTACAGCCATTCCTAAAACCTCTGCTACTGTGGTGAGCACAAACCCCTACAGTCACAGAAGCCCTCGGGCCTCAGCTGAGCCTACATCTTTCCCACTGCTTAATTTGCTGTGCCGTATACTTCCAGGGTTGGGTTTTTTTTTTTCAGGTATTTGGGGTTTAATCTCAGTCTTTTCCTTGCTTCCCAGGTCAGTGGTTGCTATGCAGCACTAGAGAAATGGTAGGTCCTGCTGATATCCAGTGTGACCCAATGCCTTCCATGGAATCTATCCTAAAAAGACCTCTGCAGCATCACCCCTTCACACTGATGCTACCAGGGGAGATACCTCAGTCCCCCAGGATTCCACTATTGGCTCTTTAAAAGATGGAGACCTGGCTTAGCATTTGGCCTAGTACACGCTCTCATCATTTCCAACAGACGATATATATTTATGATATTGGATATTGACTGTCAACTTGACAGGATCTCAAATTACCTAAAAGACAAGTTTCGGGGCATGCCTATGAGGGATTATCTAGAGTGGGTTAACTGAAGTAGGAAGACCTGCTCTAACTGGCTGACAATGAGAGAGAGAGAGAGAGAGAGAGAGAGAGAGAGAGAGAGAGAGAGAGAGGGGGAGACAGAGAGGGAGGGAGAGAGAAGGGGTGGGGACAAGCTCTGCTCATCTGCCTCTGCCTCCTGACTGCAGACACAGTGTCACCAGCTTCCTCAAGCTCCTGTTGCCGTGACCTCCTCCATGATGGACTGTGTGTGCCCTGGAAGTAAACTATTCATTCACTGAGCTTGTTGTTTGTTGCTGTTGTTTTTGTTGTCACTGTTAAGGCACTCTACCACAGCAACCAGACAAGTAACTAATACAGCCAACACTGCAAAAACAATCTTAGACACACTGGCCCCACACGGTGCCTAGGCAAGTGCTCACTGGTGTAAAACACTCTTCAAACCCTGAGCCTCTGCCTCCAGTGTCTGCTCTCTCATCTGCCTTTCCTCACTAATTTGGTCGCCTACCAGCTAGACAACACCTCCCAGCACTGGCGGGCAATAGACTTACAGATAAATTTTGTTTTCTGGTTTTTTTTGTTTGAGACCAAAAGATGGCTCAGAAGGTAGAAGTACCTGCCACCCAGCATGAGTTCAGTTCTGGGACCTACACGGTAGAAAGAGAACCAACTTCCGTAAGTTGTTATCTGCCCTCCACACACGTAGTATGGCATACACACACACACACACACACACACACACACACACACACACACACACACAAATTAATAAATCATTTTTAAATAAAAAAAGCCGTGTTAAGTGGGACTAGTTGAGAAGATGAAGGGGATTAGTTCAAGTAGGAGGGGGCAAGAACAGGTAATGGGAGTTGTCTTAGACTTTTTATTGCTGTGAAGAGAGAGATACCATGACCATGGCAACTCTTATAAAGGAAAACATTTAATTGGAATGGCTCGCTTACAGTTTCAGAGGTTCAGTCCATTATCATCATGGCAGGGAGCATGCAGGCAGATGTGGTGCTGGCTACATCTTGGCTTTCAGGCAACAGGAAGTCGGCTGACTCAGTGATATCCTGAGCATAGGAAGCCTCAAAGCCTATCCTCACAGTGACACACTTCCTCCAACAAGGCCGTACCCACTTCAACAAAGCCACACCTCCTAATAGTGCCACTCCCTATGAGATTATGGGGTCAATTACATTCAAACTACCACATTCCACTCCCTGGCCTCCATAAGCTTGTAACAATATCATAATGCAAACATGCATTTAGTCCAACTTCAAAAGTCCCCATAGGCTATCACAGTTTCAACAACATTTTAAAGTTCAAAGTCTCTTCTGAGATTCATTCAATCTCTTAACTCTAATCACCTATAAAAATGAAAATCAAAAAGCAGATCACATACTTCCAACATATAATGGCACTGGATGTACATTACCATTCCAAAACACAGGGGCAGGAGCACAGTAAGGAAATACTGGACCAAAGCAAGACCAAAAAACAGCTGGGCAAACTTCAAACTCTGCATCTCCATTTCTCATGTCAAAACACTCTCCATAGCTCTAACTCCATTCAGTTTTGTTGACTGAAACACATTTCTTTCTGTTGGACTGGTTCCACTCCCTGTTAGCAACTCTCCTCGGCAGGTATCCCATGACTCTGGCATCTCTAACATCTTGAGTTCTCCAAGGCAATTCAGGCTTCAACTTCACACAATGGCCCCTTTACTAGGCCTCCATTCAAGGACACCCCTGACACATACCTGGCCTCAGCAGCTTTATTCCATAACTCCTTCCTTCTCTCCTTAACTCTAAACCTAGAATCAGGTGGTGGAAGCTGCCAAGTTCTGCTGCTTGCTGGGGTTGGAACATAGTCCCCCTCATTCAATTACATCTTCACCAGCTTTCTGTCCTTCACTGCCTAAGCTTGGCTCTCCTGAAACTTGTTCTGTAGACCAGGCTGGCCTCAAACTCAGAGATCTGCCAGCCTCTGCCTTCCCTGGGGCTCTTTTTCTCCTCAAAATTTCCATTTTGTAATTTACCCTGCTCAGATCACTCCTTTTCATTATAAATCTTCATTAGAGTTACCACTAAAGACCACATGACAGAGTCTGTAATAGGTTGTTCCGAGATTTCCTCTGCCAACTGGTGTGGAACAATCCTTCTGTACACTGTGAAGATGTGTTGCTCTCAATTTTAATAAAGCTGATTGGCCAATGGCTAGACAGGATTTGGGGGACAGAGAGAATGCTGCGGAAAAAAGGGCAGAGTCAGAGGATATGCCATGAGACGCAGAGCAAGCAGGATAGGAAGTTTGTACATGAGGTAAATGAGCCTCGGGGCAGCACATAGATTAATAGAAATGAGTTGATTTAAGTTATAAGAGCTAGCTAAAAACAAGCCTAGCTATGGACTGAGCATTCATAATTAATATTAAGTCTCTGTGTGGTTATTTGGGAGCAGGCTGGCAGAACAGAAAGGTCCACCTACAGCCAACTACATTAATCCAAAATTCTTCACTTTAGCCTCAGGCAGACTCTTTGGACAAGGGCAAAAGGAAGCCACTTTCCTCACCAAAATATCACAAGACAAGTCTCTAGGCCACATACTAAAATTCTTCCCCTCTAAAACTTTTTGAGTTAGCCCCCAACAGTTCAAATAACTCTTGCCACCTCTGTCTTTCAAGCCCATTAAGCAGTGCTAAAAGCATTCTACTGCTTTCATAACCCAAAGTACCAAAGTCCAGATTCCTCCAAACGAGCATATGATCTGGCCTATCACAGCAATACCCCACTCCTGGTACCAACTTCTGTCTTAGTTATGGTTTTTATTGCGGTGAAGAGACACCATGACTACATCCTTCTTATAAAGTAAAACATTTCATTGGGATGGCTCCCTCACAATTTCAGAGGTTCAATCTATTATCACCATGGTAGGGAGTATAGCAGGTTTCAGGCAGATGTGGTTCTGGCTTCATCTTGGCTTGCAGGCAACAGCAAGTCAGCTGACTCAGTGGTATCCTGAGCATAGGAAGCCTCAAAGTCTATTCCCAAAGTGACACACTTACTCCAACGAGGCCATAGCCACTCAAACAAAGCCCCACCTCCTAATAGTGCCACTCCCTAAGAGATTATGGGGGCCAATAACATTCAAACTACCACAGGAGTGAATAGGATTGAAATACATTTTGTATATTTATGAAAACAGCAATATGAAACCAACCATTCTGTGTAATTAATGTATGCTAATAAAAATGTTTTTAAAGGTTGCCAAGATGGCTCAGCAGGTAAAGACGCCTGACATCAAGTCTGATGATCTGAGCTTGGGAAACCATATGGTGGAAAGAGAACCAACTCCTGTTAATGGTTCTCTGATGTCCACACCCATATGGTAGCGTGCACATGCATACACACACACACACACACACACACACACACACACACACACACTTAATGAAAATGTAATAAAAATTTTAAAACACTTTTTAAAAGCTATGTTTATCTATCAACTAAAGACATAATACTCCACATAGGAAGAATGAGAAAAATGGAAAAGAAAGGTGAGTAGGGGATGTGGAAAGAGGAAGGAGGTGAAGATCATAGTACTCACAGACTTATTATATCCAGGCACTTGTACTAAGGAGCTGTCCTGTCAGGTGTAGAGAGATACATGCCTCTGACCCTAGCATTTCAGAATGGAGATAGAAGGACTGGGAGATCAAGGCCATCTCAGCAACAAAGAGAGTTTGAGACAGCCTAAGGGAAAGGAAGGAAGGAAGGAAGGAAGGAAGGAAGGAAGGAAGGAAGGAAGGAAGGAAGGAAGGAAGGAAGGAAGGGACATTTCATTGTTTAATCCTTCCCACAACCAATGACAAAAGTCAATGCTTTAATATGCATTTTTTACGTTTGTGTTTACTTGTGTATGTGTGTGTGTGTGTGTGTGTGTGTGTGTGTGTGTGTGTGTGTGTGTGTATCTGGAGGCTCACACATGCACACAGGTGCAGCTCAGAGGACATCCTGAGAGAGTCAGTTCTCTCCTTCCACCATGTGGATCCTGAGGTTCAAATTCAGGTGTGAGTCAGGTTCGGCAGCAAGTGCCTTTACCTTCTAAGCCACCTCACTGGCCCTAATAAGCATTTTATATGAGAGATCTCTGAAGATTTTATGTGAGAGTGAAGTAATTCCTGCTCCTATGAACATTGCTTGGAGTCTCTATACTTTACAACCAAAGCCCACAGCATCTGGTACAGGAATCTGGTATCTTGTTTTGTTTCTTGGTATTTGTTTTGTCTTGTTTTTTGAGACCTTACACAAGCCAGGCACGTGTTCTAACCACTGAGATAAAAATCCAGACTCAACAGAATGTAACAATATAACAAGACCCTATCACAAACAACAGCTACCACCACCACGTCCATACCAGTGAGATGTGGTACCTGCCTGTAACCCCAGCAGTCAGAAAGCTGAGGCAAAAGATCATAAGTTCAAGGCCAGGTTGGGCTACATAGTGAGACTGTGTGTCAAAAAAAAAAAAAAGAAGAAGAAGAAGAGAGAGAGAGAGAGAGAGAGAGAGAGAGAGAGAGCGAGCTAGAGTACAGCCCAGTTGGTAGAGTACTTGCTTAACATGATGGAGGTCTTGAGTTTGATGCTCAGCATCCATATAAAATAGGTGTGGTGAAGCAATCCCTACACTCAGGAGGTGGAAGCAGGGAGATCAGGAATTCGGGTCATCCTCAGCTACATAATGAGTTGGAAACCACCTGGACTACATGATAGCCTGTCTCAATAAAGAAACAAGAACTTGTTTAAAGAAAAGATTATTTTTAATTCTCTGTGTGTGTCTGTCTGTCCGTCTGTGTGTCTGTCTGTGTGTGTACACATGCACACATGCACGTGTGCACAGGTTCGAGTACCCTCAGAGGCCAGAAGATGGCACTGGAGCCCATGGGGCCAGAGTTCCAGGAGGTTGTTCACTGCCTGATGTAGGTGCTAGGAACTGAGCTCAGGTTTCATGGAAGAGCACCCAAATACCTTAATAGTTGTAAGCCATTGTGCTTTGTGAAATATAAAAACCAAACGTACTCTAGCCTTGTGCTTCTCAAGCCCTTTGAGCTGTGATGCTCCTCCTTATTCACTCATTCATGTAGAAGCCCTTAAGTAAAAGATTTTAATTTTAATCACTAATTCACATTTAGCAGGTGCATGTACCTGGATTGGTGCTGCTTCACCTCAATTATCTCATTTCATCCTGAACACAGTCTCACAAGGGAAGAGACAGTGGGTCAGAGATATCCACGTTCATATCACCAGTGATTAAGAAGGAAGAAATCCAAAAACAGGCTCTCTTACTTCTACTACATCTCTACTGTCACACAGCTTAAAAAACAAAACAAAACAAAAAAGCAAATTGTACACTCCTTGAACCTGATCTCTTGCTCCCTGACTATGTTCTAACCCCTGGCCATCTGGGGCAAGACTTTTTAAAAAAATTAATTAATTAAAAAAAACCTATCCAGGGGCTGGAATGATGGCTCCATGATTAAGAGTACAGGCTGTACTTCTAGAGGTCCTGAGTTAAAATCCTATAAAGTGGCAGCTCACTGCCATCTGTAACTCTAGTTCCAGCAGGGGCTAGAATGTATTCAGTACATAGACATACCTTCAGGAAAGACACCCAAACATATAAAATAATAAAATAACTGTAAAACAAACAAACCAGCAATCTATCCAGGCTGTTAAAAAAGATGGCTCAATGGTTAAGAGTGCTTAATGTTCTTGCAAAGGACTCGGGTTCTCAGAACTCACATAGTGGCTCACAGCCAACTATACCTCTAGTTCCAGGCGACCTGATACCCTCTTCTGGCATCCACAGGCACCTATATGTATGTGCATATACATACATATGGTCAAAACTGATAGTTTCCTGATGAAAGACTACATTTCCCAGCTTCCCTGGCAGCCAGGTCAAGCAGTTCCAGAAAGGAGGAACAACAGAGTGGTAGTCATTTCCACTCCTATAAGGGGCCACATCCCATATTCTGTAGAAATTTTGACCATCTGCACACAGGGATGACAGAAGTGTTCCCTTGCTGTGAATAAATATGGTCCTGCCTATAGTTAGACCAAACCTCTCTTTCTACCTCTGTCTCTCTCCAGCTACCTTACATAATGTAATATAATGTTGCCAAAACCCGGGATGTGAAATCCAAGCTGGCTAGCAGCACACGCTCATGGACGAACCTTCCTGGCTCTCATATGCTCCCTGTCCTTAGGCCTAGCAAGGCCATCTGTTCCCCTCAGACAGCCTCTTCTTCTTATTCTCTGTTTTCGCCCTTTTTCTCTCTACTTACTGTCTCCTTTATAGTCTGACCTTCTAGGCGGGAGTCAATGCTGCATTGACCAAAACACATGTGTAACATAGCAAAATGCCCAGACATGGTAATCTGTTAGACCTAACTATAGCTCCCTAATTAGGTCTGAGGTTCACCGGAGCACCAACTGTATTGAGAGTCACTTGAGATGGCTGTGGCTTGTTCTGCCTCTCTGATCTTTCAGCAATTCACCCCAATAACTGGCCTCAGGTTTGATTTTATTAATAAGAACTTTTAAGATTCCTGCTACATCTGGCACCCAACGTTCATGGTATGAATTCACGAAAAAGCTGCTTGCCTGTGACCTTTGGGGCCCCTGCTCAGACCTGAGCTACCCTCAGCCGGTTGTGGTGGCACACTAGTTGGATTTACTGAAGGAGGCAGAGGCAGGAGGATCCCGAGTTTGAGGCCAGCCTAGGAGGCTTGCTAAGGAGAAGCTTCAGCCCAGCCACAAACGATGGTGGTGGGACCATGGAGGCAGCGACTACTGCTCCAAGTTGCTGGCTTCTTCTCATCGTGTTGGTGACTGCAGTGATGCTGCTACCTGGGATGAAAAGTTTACTGTTGCTTGTTCAGAGGAGAATTGCCTGGACCATCGTGTTACAAGAAAGCATCGCAAAGGTCAGTTTGGAAAAGTTTGGCAAGACAAATGGTGGGGGGAAATTGCTGTGAAGATTTTCTCTTCTAGGGAAGAACGTTCGTGGTTCCGAGAGACAGACATTTATCAGACTGTGATTACTCCAAACCACAGAAGAGGCACACACACACACACAAAAAAAATCTACAGGGAACTATGACCACGCTTAACAGTGACTTTGAAATCTTCAAAAGGATAAAGGGAGCCCACAACGATGATTCCACATGGACTATGATAAAGCCATTAAGCTGATTAACACCACCAAAAGATTGACTTTAGACTACAAACTACTCAGGACAATTTTGAGATGGCTAGCTGAGATGATCCAGCCTGACAGACTACTTGAACAAGGACTTGAAACAAGCCCTGCGCTTTCTCATTATGCAGCGACTGGACAAATGATACAGGACTTGACATTTAACCAAAAATTTTCTTTTCAGGATTCCCTAAAGATGTCTTCACCCTCACCCCCTGAAAGCAGGAAGTAATTTTAAGAAAACGACTCCCACATTCCCAAGAGGTGGGATGGGAGGTTTTGGTTGTTTAATAAGTTATGGATATTGTTATTGTTTCATGATGGTTGGTTACAAGTTGTTAATTGTTAATGGTCAGGAAAAAAGCTGAACAAGGAGATTAGATTCAGAGTTTTTGTTTAAAAAAAAGAAAAAGAAAAAAGAGAATAAGATATGAGGTAGATCAATGAATCTACTCTGAGAAAAAAAGATGAAGAAATAATAGGATAAATGGGTAGATGATTGAATTTACTCTAAAAAAGAAAAAGGGGAAGATATAAAAATGACAAAAGGTAGATTACTGAATCTATTATGAAAAGAAAAAATACTTTTAAAAAGGAACTACTTGTTTTAAATGGGATAAGTAATAAAAAAATTTTTGTCTGAGTTTATCAAATGTTACTGAACTGGACATTGTTAATATATATATAATGGAGTTTTGCATCTGAATCCGTCAAATGTTAATGGTCTAGACATCAATGCAATTCTTGACTGTATATATTGTGTATACTTATTGGATATAATTTTTATTGTATTAGTTATAAGCTTTTTTTAATTTTAGACAAAAAAAGGGGAAATGTGGTGGCATTGTGTTCCCCAAAATATTGTGTACCCTAATAAACTTATCTGGGGTCAGAGACAGAACAACCACAATATTAAACATAGAGGATAGGCAGTGGTAGCACACGCCTTTAATCCTAGCATTCCAGAGGCAGAAATTCATGTGTTCAAGGATACGGCCAAGCATGGTGACACACGCCTTTAATCCTAGGAAGCGAGCCTTTAATCCCAGGGAGTGATGGCAGATAGCAGAAAGGTATACAAGGTATAAATCTCGACCTAGTCTTGATTTGCATTTCCCTGATATCTAAAGATGTTGAACACAGTAGGGCGGTGGTGGCGCACACCTTCAATCCCAGCACTCAGGAAGCAGAGACAGGCGAATCTCTGTGAGTTCGAGGCCAGCTTGGTCTACAGAGCGAGATCCAGGACAGGCACCAAAAGCTACACAGAGAAACCCTGTCTCAAAAAACCAAAAGAAAAAATGTTGAACACTTCTTCAAGTATTTCTCAGCTATGTGAGAGTCCTCTATTAATAATTCTATTTAGATCCAAACCCCATTTTTCATATATAGTTTGGTTTTTTTCATATATTGGTTTTGAGTTCTTTATGTATTTTGGATATTAGCCCTCTATCAGATGTGTAGTTGGTGAAATTCCTTTCCCATTCTGTAGGATGGTGTCCTTTGCCATACAGAAGCTTTTCAGTTTCATGAGGTCCCATTTGTTAATTGTTGATTTTAGTGCCTATTTCTAATGGTGTTCTGTTCAGAAAGTCTTTTCCTGTGCCAATGAGTTCAAGACTATTCCCCATATTCCCTTCTATTAGGTTAGTGTATCTGTTTATATGCTGGGATCTTTCTTCCACTTGGACTTGAGTTTTATTCAAGGTGATAAGTATGGATCTATTTGCATTCTTCTATATGCAGACATCCAGTTTGACCAGAAACATTAGTTGAAGATGCTTTCTTTCTTCCAGTGTGTATCTCTGGCTTCTTTATCAAAAATCAGGTGTCCGTAGTTGTGTGGATTTATGACTGGGTCTTCAATTCAATTCCATTGATCCATTTGTCTGTTTTTGCCAATACACTGTTTTTATTCCTATAGCTTTACAGTACAATTTGAAGTCAGGGATGGTGATATCTCCAGCAGTCCTTTTACTGTTCAGGATTGTTTTAACTATCCTGTTTTTGTAATTGTTTTGCTTTGTGTGTGTGTGTGTGTGTGTGTGTGTGTGTGTGTGTGTGTGTGTGTGTTTCCATATGAACTCAAAATTGTTCTTTCAAGATCTGTAAAGAATTGTGTTGGAATTTTCATGGGGATTTCACTGACTCTGTAGATTGCATGGCAGAATGGCCATCTTTTGCTGTTTTCCTACTGATCCCTGAGCCTGAAAGATCTTTCCATCTTCTGATAACTTCTTTACTTTCTTTCTTCGGTGTCTTAAAGTTTTTATCATATAAGTCTTTCACTGGCTTGGTTACAGTTAGCCAAAGATATTTTATATTATTTGAGACTATTGTGAAAGATGTTATTTCCCTGAATTCTTTCTCAGTATATGTTATTTGTATATAGGAAGGCTACTGATTTTCCTGAGTTTATTTTTAATCCAGTTACTTTGCTGAAAGCGTTTATCAGTTTTAGGAGTTTGTCAGCGGAATTTTAGTCTCTTCTGTATACTGTAATATCATCTGCAAACAAAGACACTTTGACTCTTCCCTTTTCTTTCTTGTATCCCCTTGATCTCTTTCAGCCATCTTTTTACTCTAGCTAAGACTTCAAGTACTATATTGAATAGGTATGGAGAGAGTGGACAACCTTGTCTTGTTCCTGATTTTAGTGGAATTGTTTTGAGTTTCTCTCCCTTTAAGTTGATGTTGTCTATAAGCTTACTGTATGTAACGGTAAGTTTCTCTGGTCCTACCTGGCCCTGCCTGGCCCTGCGGTTCTGCAGCTGCTTATAAAATAATCATTCAGAGGCTTAATATTATTTACAAACTGTATGGCCTATGGAAGGCTTCTTGCTAGCTAGCTTTTCATCTTAAATTAACACATTTCTATTCATCTATGTTTTGCCTCGTGGTCATGGCATTACCGGTCTGCTGGCATCTTGCTGCTTCTTGGGCTAGGCATCTCTCCCTACTCTCCTTTCTTCTCTCCATATCTCTGCTTGGACTTCCAGCCTGCTCTAAGCTGCCTTACCATAGGCCATAAAAGCTTTATTTATTAGCCAATGGGAGCAACACATATTCACAGCATAAAGAAAGATATCCCACAGCAACTATAAACTACCTTTATTATATTGAGACATGTCCCTTATATCCCTAATCTCTCCAGGACTTTTGTCATGAAGGGGTGTTGGAATTTTTTCAAAGGCCTTTTCTGCATCTAATGAGATGATCATGTGTTTTTTCTCTTTCAGTTTGATTATATGGTGGATTACATTTATCAATTTTCATATATTGAACCATCCTTGCTTCTCTGGGATGAAGCCTACTTGATCATGGGGAATGATCTTTTTGGTGTGTTCTTTGTATGTGTGTATGTTCTTTTTGTGTTTATAAAGTTTGCGAATATTTTATTGAGGATTTTTGCACCCATGTTTATAAAGAAAATTGATCTGTAATTCTCTTTTTTTGTTGGGTCTTTATGTGATTTGGGTATCAGAATAACTGTGGTCTTGAAAAACAAATTGGGCAATGTTCCTTCTGTTTCTGTTTTATGGAATAATTTGAGGAGTATTGATATTAACTCTTCTTTGAAAGTCTGGTAGAATTCTGTGCTCTAGTCCTGGGCTTTTTTTGGTTGGAAGACTTTTAATGGTTGCTTTCATTTCACTAGGGATTGCAGGTCATTTTAAATTGCTTATCTGATCTTGATTTAACTTTGATAAGTAGTATCTATCAAAAAATATCTATTCCTTTTAGATTTTCCAATTTGGTGGAATACAAGTTTTTAAAGTGTATGATTCTCTGGATTTTCTCAGGGTCTGTTGTTATGCCCCCCTTTCATCTCTAATTTTGTTAATTTGGATCCCCTTTCTCTGTTTTTTAGTTAATTTGGATAAGGGTTTGTCAATCTTATTTTCTCAGAGAACCAACTCACTGTTTCAAAGACTCTTTGTATTATTGTTTGTTTTTGTTTCTATTTTATTGATTTCAGCACTAAGTTGATTATTTCTTGCTGTCTACTGCTTTGGTATGTGATTTCTTCTTCTTGTTTTAGAGCTTTCAGGTGTGCTGTTAAGTTATCAGTATGAGATCTCTCTCTCTCTCTCTCTCTTCTTAATGTGGACACTATGAATTTGCCTTTACGTTGTGTCATTAGTTTGTGGGTGTTGTGCATTCAGCTTCATTCAGCTCTAGAAGGTCTTTAATTTCTTTAACTTCTGTCATAACCCATTTTTCATTCAGTGTAGAGTTGTTCAGTTTCCATAAATTTGAAAGATTTCTGCTGCTTCTGTTGTTGTTGATATCCAACTTTAATCTGGTGGGATAGAATATAGAGTGTTATTCCAATTTTCTTACGTCTGTTGAGGCTTGCTTTGTGTCTGATTATATGATCAATTTTGGAGAAAGTTCCATGAGGTGCTGAAAAGATGGTATATTATTTTATGTTTGGGTGAAGTATTATGAAATATCTCTTAGGTCCATTTGATTTATAACATCAGTTAGTAGGTCCAACATTTCTCTGTTATTTTTTGTGTGTGATTTAAGCTGTAGTAGTGTTTCTTTTATAAATTTGAGTGCTCATGTGTTTGGTGCATATATGTTAAGAATTGCAATATCCAAAGAGCTTTGACCTGCCTCAACTGAATGTACCAGGCTCTGCTGACTCCCCATGGGAGATCTTGCCTTGGAGGAGGTGGAAATGGGGAGTGGGTTGGGGGTTGGGAGGAGGGAGGACAGGGGAATCTGTGGTTGATATGTAAAATGAATAGAAAAGTCTCTAAATAAAATTTTAAAAATTTAAAATTTAAAAAATTTAAAAAAAAGAACTGCAGTATCTTCTTAGTGAACCTTTTCTTTGAATAGTATGTAATGGCCTTCCCTATCTCTTCTGATTGGTTTCGGTTTGAGTTCTATTTTGTCAGATATTAAAATGGCTACACCAGCTTAGTTCTTAGGTTCATCTGCTTGGAAAAATCTTTCCCATCCTTTTACCCTGAAGTTATGACAATCCTTGGTATTAAGATGTGTTTCTTGGATGCAACAGAAGGATGGATCCTGTGGTAGTTTTTTTAAGGGGCCCACCCCCCAGCTCCCAAATAAATACATGGAGACTTATTCTTACTTTTAAATGCCCAGCCTTAGCTTGACTTGCTCTAGCCAGCTTTTCTAAGCTAAATTATCCCATTTATCTTTAACTATGTTTTGCCTCTGGGCTTTTTACCATTCTTTATTCTATATATCTTTCTTTCCTTCTTACTCCCTTGCTAGCTGCGTGGCTATGTGTCTGGCCCCTGGTGTTCTCCTCTCCTTCTCCTTTTCTTGCTCCTCACTCTCTCTCAAGCCTAGCTTTCTCCTATTTATCCTATCTGCCTGGCAGTCCTGCTTGTCTCTCTCTCCTGTCTAGCTATTGGCCATTCAACTCTTTATTAGACCAATCAGATGTTTTAGACAGGCAAAGTAACACAGCATTACAGAGTTAAACAAATTCAACATAAAAGAATTCAACACATCTTTGCATCATAAACAAATATTCCACAGCATAAATGAATGTAATACATCTTAAACTAATATTCCACAACAGAATCCTGTTTTCACATCTGTTCTGTTAGTCTGTTTCTTTTTATTGGGGAACTGAGACCACTGATATTGAGAGATAGCAATGAGCAGTGTTTATTGATTCCCGTTTTGTTTTTTGTTTGTTTGTTTATTTGTTTGTTTGTTTTTGCTGTTGCTATCTTTGTTGTTGTGGTGGTGGTGGTGGTGGTGGTTGTGATTTGAATAGAAATGGCCCCCATAGGCACATAGGCACTATTAGGAGGTATGCCATTGTTGGAGTAGGTGTTGTTAGAAGGCCTTTCTGGTCAGAAGTTGCAGTCTACCATGGCCTGGCAGCTTTTTCCAAAGCTCGAAGACATGGGAGACTTTCTCCTCAGCGAGACTCCTGCTTTCTCTCTGCCCTTATCTGGAGAATGTCCCTGGGCCCAGAGGACTGACCTTATCTGAAAGCTGTTTGTAAAAAGGTGGAAGCCTGATTGATATTTAGCATGTCCCTGGCACAGCTCCCTGCTGGACGCCTCCCCTGCTGCACATATGATAACTAAGACTTGTACCAGGAGCTTTGCTATAGAACCTTACTGCCACAGATGAAGCCTTATAATAGGAGCACCTCACTTAATGAAAGTTAGGTGATGCCCAGTCACTGTCCCCAGCCTTTATACTCCCTTTTCTTTCTGGAATAAAGCGAGGTTGAAACACTTAAACTGTCTCCCCAGAGAGCTGTCTCTGTCGACTCATTAGCCATCCAATCCTGCTCATTCATCTCAGCTTCCTGCCCCCTTGCTGATGGTGGCTGACATCCTGAGGAAGAAACAGAGCCACAGGTGTGACCTTATTGGAGGGAGTGTGTCACTGGGGCTGGGCTTTGAAGTCTCACATACTCAAGCCAAGCAGTTACATTCTTTACATTAACTTTCTATTAGTTCAGTGTCTCACTCTCTTCCTGCTGCCTTTGGATCTGTGTGTGGAACTCTCAGCTCCTTCTCCAGCACCATGTCTGCCTACATGCCACCATGCTTCCTGCCATGATGACAATGGAGTAAACCTCTGAACGATAAGCCAGCCCCAAGTAAATGTTTTCCTTTATAAGAGTTGTTGTGGTCATGATATCTCATCACGGCAGCAAAACCCTAAGATACTGACTCATGTTAATCTTGATGGAAACTCATGTAACTTTGTCTCTTAATGTTTCCTCAAAGTTGTACATTTATTACCTCTGACTCATATTCTAGGTCTATGTCAACTGTTTTATTTGGCCTCTTGGATGAACCCTCTTATGAAACACACAACTGCTGCTCCCTCACTGACCATATGTCAGCCCTGAAGCAGTTACCAAGTTATTGGCACCCCCAAGCCCCTAGAAGCAGTTTGGGTGACCTCTGAAAGGGGACTAATGGGCCATGCGCCATCCAATCCATCCCTCTTCTTGCCACTCCGGAAGACACTGTTTGGGGCTGTGCTGTTCACTAAAAATGAAACAGAACTAAACATGGCTGAACTGAAACTTTCCTTGCATCTATCACCCTCTGTGTCTCACCAGCTCAGATCAGCTTCCCATCCTTCAGAACTCCTGCAGTACTCAGATCTGTTGGAGCCAGGGCCTAGAGACAGGGACCAGAAAAATTCAACCCAAGCCTCCTCCCATGTATGAGTTTCTGCCCCGCCCCCCAGCTTCTCCCCTGCATCACTCCATTCCTCTTTATTATCCTCATACTTAATGTTTTTACCTGTCTTTTAAATATTTGACTTACTGAGCTTCACCCTATACCCAAACAAAAATGTTCCACATCAGCTTTCCCAATAGCTTTCATCCTACTACAGCTCCATTTGCTCCTGATACAGCTGCAAAAAGATCTTTTAGATACTGTGCAGAAACTCTGGCTAAAAGGGACCTTCATTCCTTTCATCCCAGGTCAGATACAATTCTTCACATTAGTCCTTTATTTTCTCCTGTTCCCTTTGATGCTCTGTAGCTCCCTGCTACTTCCGCCAGCTCTGCTAGCAATGGGACCGACCAGTCACTGTCACCCCGCATCAACTCTAGGCCCACCTCCTCTCATCAGGCCACTCTGACTCTCCTGCCTCTGCTCCGCCCTATCTCTCAACCTTCCCAGAAGAGCTCTCAGTTTTACTACATAACCAAAGTGTCATGTCCCAAAGAAACTCAGGACAAATGGCTAACTGCTGCGCCTACTTATCAAAGTGCACACTGTCTCAGCTTTGCAAGGAGCTGTTCCAGAGTTCTGGCTCCTCTCAGGACTTCTCTCACCCACTCCCTACCCTAAACCTCTCCAGCCCCTGGGCTTCACTTCCCTGTCCCAGCTTCTGATTCCTATATAACCGGCCATTTTAGCCACACACTCTCTTGGTTCTTCTCCCTTTCTTGGTCTCCTCTCTTTGCTCCCCCTCTCTTCTCTTCCTCTCTCCCTCTCCTCTCCCTCTCCTTTCATGGCCCAGTTCAGTCTACTGACCCTGTCTAGTCCACAATCTTCTCTCCCTGCTCTGGACCCTTTCAGATGCCTCTGGCTGTACTCTCCCTGATATATACAATAAAAACCTTTTCAACCATGTCTTGGAGCAGTCATGTTCTCATTTTCATTAACAAATCATCTGCTTGCAGCCCTCCAATAATTATTTTCCAAGTCCCTTGAGGAATGCAGGGCAGCAATCACATGATCCATTGTTGCCAATCAAGTTAAGACTCTCCCCCTGCTACATGACAAGAGGACCCTCTTCAATGGATGCAGACCTACCCCCTCCAACAAAGACCCTCTTCGGGGGAAAAAAAAAAGTAGCTATAACGCCTCTACACTGCATTTTTATATATTCTTAGAGTTAGGAATGATAGTTTCCTGATAAAAGACTATACTTCCCAACTTCCCTTGTGGCCAAGCTAAGTAGTTCTGGAAAGGAGAAAGAACTGTGTGGGAGTTCTTTCCACCCCTATTAGGGGCCACATCCCATCTTCCTCTGCAGGCATCTTGGCCATCCACACACATGGGTGACAAAGTGTCCCCTTGCTGTGAATAAACATGGTCCTGCCTAAGGTCAGACCAAGCCTCTCTTTCTGCCTTCTGTCTCTCTACAGCTGCTTTGAGTAATCTAAAAAAAAAAAAAAAAAAAAAAAAAAAAAAAAAAAAAAAAAAAAAA
>CABHPQ010162060.1:0-37217 GCA_902168405.1 Peromyscus aztecus | reverse complement strand
AAAAAAAAAAAAAAAAAAAAAACCATACACATAAAATAAAAATAAATAAATCTTAAAAAAATTATCCAATCCAATACTTCATTTCATAAAGTCAATTAGTTAAAACAATTTTTATTGGTTTCAGTGTATGGATTAAACATAGTAGTAACTAACTCTGAGGCACAAATAATGAAGTCATGTCAAATTAAGGAAAGAAGAAGCTGGGTGGTGGTAGCACACTCAGCACTTGAGAGGCAGTAGCAGGCAAATCTCTGTGAGTTTGAGGCCAGCCCAGTCTACAGAGTGAGTTCTAGGACAGCCAGGGCTACACAGAGAAACCTTGTCTCAAAAAAAAAAAAAAAAAGGAAAGAAAGAAAAGCCCTTCCCTTTGTAGTTATTAACTCCATCTTCCCAGTGTCCTCTGTCCTCTGTCTATCTGTTGCATGAGTCTGAATCTGTGCCTGTCGGGAGCCATGCAGCCTAGTCTCAGATCAGTATATGACTGCCTGTCAAATGGGTTTCCTCCGGGCAAGGCACCCGTGAAAATGGACTTTCACTTGGCAAGGACCAGTAGTCCATGGACAATATAGGAATTTGCAAAATTTGTGCAGCTTGAAGGCTCTTTTCTCTCTCATTATATTGGTGATTCTTTGGGCATTTTTTTTTGTCTTACTTTGTCAATCACACATGCAACAGCTGTAATTTTCCCTGAAAATTCTGTTCCTTTTCAAATATTTTCCCCTAAGATTCAGCAGGGTTTAATGCTTCTCAAATCTCTTATCTGGAATTGCTAACTACAATTCCCAATCCTGGGAACTTTTCTGGCTCAATAGAGACAGTTAGGTACATATGGGAAAACAACACTTGGAACATTAACCATGTCTCACAGTTCTGGAAAGGAGAGTAGGGCATGCACACATAGAATAGGGGAAAAGCCCATAGGAATACACATAGTGCCATCTGTTGAGAGTAAGTTTCATGGACACCAAGCATAGAATCATTGGTAGGATCTGTATGCTCCAAGAGGAAAAACATACAATGCAAAATGTGGGATAGATCTATCTATTGGTGGAAGAAGTATGGTACAGTGAGATGGGAAAAGAGTGTCTTATCCAAGTCTGCCTTTTACAGAGAGATTGAGACATGGGACCCTGTTGTACAAAAGGGAACTGTGTAAAAATATATCTTGCAGACATGAAAGAATTGTCTGGGTTTGAATATTGTTGTCCTTAAAGCATCATGCCCGTGTCTATTACTTTTTTACTTTGTAGCCATAAGTAGCTTCCAGCTGACATAAGTGCTGTGAGAACAGGATGTGTCTGGCTGGATATTTAGTGCAGCCTGCAAAAGTGCTGAATTCTGTGTCTAGAAGAAGGTTATGCAGGGGGTGGGAAGGTGTATTTGGGGAAGCCAAAGGGGAACATAAAGGGGAACAATGGGGGCTTTCATAATGATCACGATGTATTCCTTAAGTTGTGATGTGTTTCTTAAAGTCAAAAACAGAAGCCAATAATAAAGCTGTTCATGTAACCCTGGTTAGAAAAAACTCTGTTTAAGTATAAATAAAGATGGCCTGAGCTATCTGGGGCCACGAGTGCAATCCACTTGGTGGTCAGTTTTCCTTGTGCCAATGCCCCTTCCCCATCTCAGGACCTGAACCCTAGCCAAGCCTGGACCCCAGCATATGCCTACCTGGAGGCTGTCTTGTGAATCTGTCCCTGTGTCTGTGTGTGTGTGTCCCTAACAAAGGGCTTTGTTCTGCCTCTTTTGAACAGCACAGAAAGCATCACATGGGGAAGGGAATAGGACACTTTACAGAAATCTTTAACAGAGTTTCATAAGGGATTAAGTAACTGACTCCAACGGACCCAGATAAGGAACAGTATTACAAACATTGTTGCTTATCAACCAATATCCAAATGTATTGAACATTTACGGCGGGTATTAATTTTCTGAGATTGCTTCCGACCTCTGTTTTTACTGCTTAGAGCAAATGATACATACACATTGTTCTGGGTCAGGGGTATGAAAGAGTACATAATTTAAGATTATAGCTATGCATTATCTTGAGTTGTAAAAATTGATTACATGGGAAATCCAAGGCAAGTAAGGTTGACTGTTACATTGTTCTTTTAAAAGCAGGTTAAATGAACAGCCTGAGTATACAGTAGGATAGCAGTCTTATGTCTTAAGTGACCTCAAGGTGTATCATTAAACTTGGCTGTGAGATCCAGCAGAAGTTCCAGTTTCTTAGCATGTAAGTTGTTTTTGAGATTCTTCTCTTGAGAATTCTCTGTTTAGCTCTGTAGCCCATTTTTTTAATTGGACTGTTAGGTATTTTGATGTCTAATTTCTTGAGTTCTTTATATATTCTGGATATCAGCCCTCTGTCAGATGTGCGGTTGGTGAAGATCTTTTCCCATTTTGTCTTATTTACTGTGTCCTTTGCCTTATCTCAATTTCAGGAGGTCCTATTTATTAATTGTCAATTTCAGTGTCTTTGCTACTGGTGTTATATTTAGGAAGTAGTCTACATGTTGACGTCCAGTTATGCCAGCACCATTTGTTGAAGATGCTTTCTTTTTTCCATTGTACAATTTTGACTTCCTTGTCAAAAATCACGTGTTCATAGGTGTGTGTATATTAATGTCAGAGTCTTCAGTTCAATTCCATTGATCCATGTGCCTGTTTTTATGACAATACCAAGCTGTTTTTATTACTATAGCTGTATATTAGAGCTTGAAGTCAGAGATAGTGATGTTTCCAGAGGTTCCTTTATTGTACAGGATTGTTTTGGCCATCCTGGGTTGGTTTTTTTTTTTTCCATATGAAGTTGAGTATTGTTCTTTCCAGGTTTGTGAAGAGTTGTGTTGGGATTTTGATGAGGCTTGCATTGAAACTGTAGGTTGCTTTTGGTAAGATTGCCATTTTTACAATGTTGACCCTACCTATCCAAGAGCATGGGAGATATTTCCATTTTCTGATATCTCCTTTAATTTCTTTCTTCAAAGACTTAAAGTTCTTGTCATACAGGTATTTCACTTGTTTGGTTAGAGTTACCCCAAGATATTTTATGTTATTTGTGGATATTGTAAAGGGTGATGTTTCTCTGATTTCTTTCTCAGCTCATTTATCATTTGTATATAGGAGGGCTACTGATTTTTTTTATTTAATCTTATATCTCACCACAATGCTGAAGCTGTTTATCACATGTAGGAGTTCCCTGTTAGAATTTTTGGGGTCACTTATGATAGCATTATCATATCATCTACAAATAGAAAATGTTTGACTTCTTTCTTTCCAATTTGTATCCCCTTGATCTCCTTTTCTTGTCTTATTGCTCTAACTAGAACTTCAAGTACTATATTGAATAGACATGGAGAGAGTGGACAGCCTTGTCTTGTTCCTGATTTTAGTGGAACTGCTTTGAGTTTCTCTCCATTTAGTTTGATGTTGGCTGTTGTCTTGCTGTGTATTGCCTTTATTATGTTTAGGTATGTTCCTTGTATCACTGATCTCTCTAAGACCTTTATCATGAAGGGTATTGCATTTTGTCATCTAATGAAATGATCATGTTTTTTTCCTTTCAGTTTGTTTATATGGTGGGTTACATAGACAGATTTTTGTATGTTGAACTATCCCTGCATCTCTGGGATGAAGCCTACTTGGTCATGGTAGATGATTATTTTGATGTGTTTTTGAATTCAGTTTGCCAGTATTTTATTGAATATTTTGCATCAATTTTCATGAGGGATATTAGTCTGTAATTTTTTTTCTTTGTTGCATCTTTGTGTGGTTTGGGTATCAGGCTAACTGTAGCCTCATAAAAAGAGTTTGGCAATGTTCCTTCTATTTCTAATGTGTAGAACAATTTAAGGAGTATTGGTATTAGTTCTTCTTTGAAATTCTGGTAGAATTCTGCACTGAAACCATCTGGTCCTGGGCGGTTTTTTTTGGGGGGGGGGACTTTTTATGACTGTTTCTATTTCCTTAGCAGTAGTAGGTCTATTTAAATTGTTTGTCTAGTCTTCATTTAATTTTGGTAAGTGGAACCTATCCAGAAAACTGTCCATTTCTTTTATATTTTCCCATTTTGTGGAGTATAGGTTTTTGAAGTATGACCTGATGATTCTCTGAATTTCCTCAGTGTTTCTTGTTATGTCCCCCTTTTCATTTCTGATTTTGTTGATTTGGATATTCTTTCTCTGCCTTTTAGTTAGTTTGGATAAGGGCTTGTCTATCTTGATTTTTTTTTTTTTGAAGAACCAACTTTTTGTTTCATTTCTCTTTGTTTCTATTTTATTGATTTCAGCACTTAGTTTGATTATTTCCTGTTGTCTACTCCTCCTGGGTGAGTTTGCTTCTTTTTGTTCTAGAGCTTTCAGCTGTGCTGTGAAGTTGATAGTATGAGATTTCTCCAATTTTTTTATGTGGGTACTTAGTGCTATGAACTTTCCTTTTGGCACAGCTTTCATAGTGTCCCATAAGTTTGGGTATGTTGTGCATTCATTTTAATTGAATTCTAGAAAGTCTTTAATTTCATTCTTTATTTCTTCCTTGACCCAGTGGTGATTCAGTTGAGCATTGTTCAGTTTCCATGTGATTGTAGGCTTTCTGTAATTTGTGTTGTTGAATTCTAACTTTAAGCCATGGTAATCCAATAAGATACAGGGGTTTACTCCAATGTTTTTGTATCTGTTGAGATTTGCTTTGTGACTGAGTATATGGCCAATTTTAGAGAAGTTTCTGTGATGTGCTGAAAAGAAGGTATATTTTTTTGTGTTTGGGTAAAATGTTCTGTAGATATCTGTTAGGTCCATTTGAGTCATGTCTCTTAGTTCCCTATTTCTCTGTTAAGTTTCTGTCTGGCAGACCTGTCCATTGGTGAGAGTGGGGTGTTGAAGTCTCTCACTTTTAGTGTCTGGATTTGATGTGTAATTTAAGCTTTAGTATGTTTCTTTTACAAATGTGGGTGCCCTTGTGTTTGGAGCATAAATGTTCAGAATTGAGACTTCCTCTTGATAGATTTTTCCTGTGAAGAATATGAAACATTCTTCTCCATCTCTTTTGATTAATTTTAGTTTGAAGTCTATTTTGTTAGATATTAGGATAACTACACTAGCTAGTTTCTTATGTCCATTTGATTGGAAAATATTTTCCCAACCCTTTACTCTGAGGCAATGTCTGTCTTTGAAATTGAGGTGTTTCTTGTATGCAGAAGAAGGATGGATCCTGTTTTCATACCCATTCTGTAAGTCTGTGTCTTTTTATAGGCAAATTGATTCCATTGATATTAAAAGATATTAATGAGCAGTGATTGTTAATTCCTATTATTTTTTTATTTTGTTGGTGGTGGTGGTAGTGTGTTTGTGTTTCCCTTCTTTGGGATTTGCTGGTGTGAGATTATCTATTGCCTGTGTTTTCATGGGTGTGGTTAACTTCCTTGGGTTGGAGTTTTCCTTCTAGTGCTTTCTGTAGGGCTGGATTTGTGGTTAGGAGTTGTTTAAATCTGGTTTTGTCAGGGAATATCTTGCTTCTTCCATCTATGGTGATTAAAAGTTGTGCTGGGTATAGTAGTCTGGACTGGCATCTGTGATCTCTTAGTGTCTGCAGAACGTCTGTCCAGGACCTTCTGGCTTTCAGAGTCTCCATTGAGAAGTCAGGTATAATTCTGATAGGTCTGCCTTTATTTGTTATTTGGCCTTTTTCTCTTGCAGCTCTTAATATTCTTTCCTTATTCTGTATATTCTGTGTTTTGATTATCATGTGGCAATGGGACTTTTTTTCTTTGGTCCAGCCTATTTGGTGTTCAGTAAGCTTCTTGTATCCTGATAGGCAAGTCCTTCTTTAAGTTGGGAAAGTTTTCTTCTATGATTTTATTGAATATATTTTCTGTGCCTTTGAGCTGGAATCCTTCTCCTTGTATCCCTATTATCCTTAGGTTTGGTCTTTGCATGGTGTCCCAGATTTCCTGGATGTTTTGTGTTAAGAATTTGTTGGATTTGACATTTTCTTTGACCGATGAACCTATTTCCTCCATTGCGTCTTCAATGCCTGAGAGTCTCTCTTCCATATCTTGTATTCTGTTGGTTATGCTTGCATCTGAAGTTCCTGTTCATTTACCCAGATTTTCCATTTCCAGAATTCCCTCAGATTGTGTTTTCTTTATTGTCTCTATTTCAATTTTCAAGTCTTGAACTGTTTCCTTCACCTGTTTGCTTGTTTTTTTTTTTTTTTTTTTCTTGGCTTTCTTTAAAGGATTTATTGACTTCTTCCAATTTTTGGTTTGTCTTTTCCTCCATTTCTTTAAGAGAATTTTTCATTTCCTCTTTAAAGGCCTCTATCATCTTCATAAAGTTATTTTTAAGGTCATTTTCTTCTGCTTCATCTGTGTGGAGATGTTCAGGTCCTGTTGTTGTAGAACCACTGGGTTCTGCTGGTGCCATTTTGCTCTTTATGATGGGACACCTCAGCTGTGTTTTGAATGTGTTCTTACACTGCCATCCGCCCATTTGTATTTTAGTAATTATAGGTACAGGTGTTGATTCTTCCTCCAGTTGGTACTGGTGGAGCCTGGGCCTCTGGGGGCCTCTGACACCACTGGGGCTGGTAGTGGAGTGGCCTGGCCACAGGAGACTTGCCTGCTGACTGGCTGCTTGGGCTGTGCTGGGTGGAAGATGGGCTTTTTTTTTTTTTTTTTGAGCTAGCATCTTATATAGTCCAGGTTAGCCCCAGAATCACTATATAGTTAGCCAAAATCATCCTGGAACCCTGGATCTTCCTGACACCATCTCCCAAGTGCCAGAATTATAGATGTATGTCATTAAGCCCAGTTTATGCAATTGATAGGGACAGAATTCAGGGTCTCATGCATGCAAAGTAAACACTCTACCAACTGCTACGTAATATAAGATATATCCATAGCTGTTAACATTATATTTTGGTGTCTAAGCCACGTAACATCACATTGCCAGTGTAAGCCAACTACAAAAGAAACAAACATCCAAAAATGAACAAAGAGATTTTTGATCCTTTACTGGGGTGAATCAGCATGTTTTCAGATAGAAGAGAGGTGATCACATCAATCAATAATATTTCTAATTGGTCAAGTCACCCAGCTGTCAAAAAAAAATACTGAGTATGGGGGCTGGCAAGATGGCTCAGTGGTTAAAACATGAGAACCACATGGCAGAAGGAGAGATCTGACTCCAGCAACTGTGAAGTCCACATATGCATTCACACACTACAAATAATTAAATGAATGAATAAATTAATTAATGAACAAACAAACACAGGTATGTAAGGATGATTCCTGAGAATGAGATGGGAAAGACACCCAAAGGAGTCAGATGCAGCCTGTACACATCCATTCAGAATTAATATCCACTGTCCATCATGCAACCTAAGTCAGCATCTTTGAAATGCAAGGGTACCACTGAGGTTCCAGGAAAGTGATGCCTTGTACTAGAAGATGAATAACCGCACACCACTTGGGGGAACCCTCGTTCTCCTAGACTTCTCAGAATTTACAAGCTAGCAGAGCCATTTTGTTGATACTAAGATAAGGCTGTGGGGGGAGTCTGTGCATAAATGGTTTTTGGTGCCAGGTGACTCATTTTTAGACAACTTTCCCCATCAGCGGATGGTGCTAATGCCAGCATTTGAGCATGGGGCTGAGTAAATCAGGACAGTATGTTTCCACACTTCTCAGATGCTTATTTCTAAACATTACATAAAATAAAACTCTGAGTTCCTCTCTCTGCACTGAGTAATGGATCCCGAGTGAAGCTACTTCCTCTGGTGTCCATCTTGCTTGTCCAGAAGGTGCAACAGACCACACAGACTAGAATATTAAAAGGGATTCAGACATGGTCGGTTCTCATGTGCTAAAACCATCAAGACACAGAGTGTACCTGCAAGATAGTTTCTTTCTTTCTTCCTCCATTCCTTTCCTCCTTCCCCCTTTCCTCTCACTCTCCCTCCCTATTTATTTATTTATTTATTTATTTATTTATTTATTTATTTCACAGATTTGCAAGTCCCCCCCCCCCCCTTACCCAGGCTAGCCTGAAGCTCATTGTGTACCTAAAAATGACCTTAACTGGTTGTTCCTCTTACCACTGCTTACCGAGTGCTCAGAATATAGGTGTGCACCACTCTTCCTGGTCTATGTGGTGTACTGTGCTTGCTCAGCAGGCACTTTTCCAGCCGAGCTACATCCCCAGCCCACCACAGGATTTTTTTCTTCATTTCTTGCAAGAATGTGGCCATATTGAAGGAACCTTTGAGTCTTCAACAGATTCCTATGTATTCCAAACACATTAAATGACAAAAACCTTAGAACTTAGGCATCTGCAGGAGACATAACTAATTTTCCACCACACTCTTTTTCAGTAATTGTATAAAACAAGGAGTTTCCTTTTTGTATTGTTATTGTTTTAAAAAATAGATTTCTTTTTTTAATTATGAGAGAGAGAGAATATGCCATGGCACATGTGTGGAAGGCAGAGAACAAGCCACAGGAGGTGGCTATCTCCCTCCACCAACCATATTGGTTCTTGGAATTGCACCCAGGCCATCATGCATGGTGGCATGCAGCGCTACTCACTGGGCCATCCTTCCAGCCCAATACTGTGCTTCCTTATGACATTCTCATGTATGTATGTCATCGTAACACGAATGTTAAAAGGTCTTTTAATAAAAAACCCAATACCAGATATTAGTATAAATGCTGCAAGATCAGAGAGACAAAGGAACAAGCTACTACCACATCTTACTCTAGGACTCCTCAGCCTGAAAAGCCTCAGCCCATAGGCCTCTAGCCGAATGAGTTTCCTCAGCTGAAAAGGCTTCGGCTGAAAAAGCCTCTAGCTGGAAGGGATGCTTCTGCTGAAAAGTCTTTAGTTCCTGTCTCCTCATGCCTTCTATACCTTTCTCTGCTCAGCCATCACTTCCGGGGATTAAAGGTGTGTGTGTTTCCCAGTACTGGGATTAAAGGTGTCTGCCACCACTTCCTGGCTCTGTTTTCTCTCCTAGACTGAGTCAATCTCATGTAGCCCAGGGTGGCTTTGAACTCATAGAGATCCAGACGGATCTCTGCTCCAGAGTGCTAGATTAAAGGTGTGTGCCACCACTGCCTGGCTTCTATGTTTAATCTAGTGGCTTGTTCTGTTCTCTGATCTTCAGGCAAATTTTATTAGGGTGCACAATATATCACCACGTGTCATCGTGTTTTCTCATTTTGACTCTCCTGTCACTCCCCATCACCAAACTCTCTATGGTCCACAGTTGGTGCTGAGAAGTAGCTGCTTGGGGACAGAAGACCTATCACAACACCTTCACACCTGTGTAAGGCCATGGGTCAGTGCTGGCCAATGGACTGTGGGGAGAGGCATACATCACTTTTGGGCCAAGGCAGTTAAAAGAAGGTAGGCTTCTCTTCTCCCTTTCCTCTCAGGTGCAGGAGACTCCATGGACACCAAGATGTGGCAGGGCTATGAAATGAGACAAACCTGGGACTCTGAACCACCAAATTCAGGAAACCCATCAAGATCAACTTCATCAGATTGCCACATAAGAACACAACACAGTCATCCCAGGTAGTCATAGTTTCCACATCTGAATTGTCAGCCGACTATGGATTGAAGATAGTGAAAAAACATTAACATGGCCTTGAACATGTGAGGGATTTTGTTCTTTTTTCATTTGTTTGTTTGTTTTTTGTTTTTCAAGACAGGGTTTCTCTGTGTAGCATTGCGCTTTTCCTGAAACTCACTCTGTAGTCCAGGCTGGCCTCGAACTCACAGAGATCCACCTGGCTCTGCCTCCCAAGTGCTGGGATTAAAGACGTGCGCCACCACCGCCCGGCTGGGATTTTGTTCTTGCCATTATTCCATACATGATATAGTGAAACAGCCTCGAAATGACCCAAAGTACACAGAAGAATGAGTGTGGATTATAAGCAAGTACTGCATCAGATCGTGGTTCTCTAAGATTGGTTCTAGATCAGTACTACATTGGTAACCCCAGACACTTGTAATCCTTTGTATTAGCCAAGGTTCTCCAGAGGAACTGGGATGATAGAATAAATATATATTACAAAGGGCATTTATTAGATTGGGCTAGCATATAAGTCAGAGTTCTCTAGAGGAACAGAACTGATACAATGAAGATACACACACACACACACACACACACACACTCACACACACTCACACACACATGGACTAGAGAGAGACAGAATAAACATAACATATATGAGATTTGTTAGAGTGGTTTACAGGCTGTGGTCAGTCCAGCAATGGCTGCCTCCTGATAGAAAGGCCAAGAATCCAAAAGTTGTTCAGTCAACTAGGCTGGATTATCTGTGCTGGCTAGTTTTAAGTCAACTTGATAACACAGATATATCAACAGATAACACAAGTTATGTAAAGAGAGGGAACCTCAATTGAGAAAATACCTCCATAAGATCCAGCTGTAAGGCATTTTCTTAATTAGTGATTAATGGGGAAGGGCCCAGCCCATGGTGGGTAGTGCCATCCCGGGGCTGGTGGTCTTGGGTTCTATAAGAAAGCAGTCTGATCAAGTCATGAGGAACAAGCCAGTAAGCAGCACCCCTCCTGGCTTTTGCATCAGTTCCTGCCTCCAGGTTTCTGCCCTGTTAGAGTTCCTGTTCTGACTTCCTTTGATGATGAACAGTGCTGTGGAAGTGCAAGTCTAATAATCCCTTTCCTCCCCAACTTGCTTTGGTCATGGTGCTTTGTCACAGCAATAGAAACCCTGATGAGACCGTATCTCTACTGGGCTTCAGGCTATGTTGGAATCCCGAAGGAGTCAGTTCCAATCCCACTTAAGCAATGCCTCGGCAGCGGAATAGATGAATTTGACAAGGAAAGTGAGGGCAAGCAGGCCAAGGCAAAAGCTTCCTTCTTCCACGTCTTTTTATATGGGCTGCCAACAGAAGGTGTGGCCCAGATTTAGAGTGTATCTTCCCATCTTAAATAATCCAATCAATAAAATTCCTCACTGGCTTGCCCAGCTGTTTGTGTTTCAGTTGATTCCAGATGTAGTCAAGTCGACAACCAAGATTAGCCATCACACTTACCTAGAAGGGGATGGGTGATCCAGCAATGGCTGCCTGCCTGCCCAAGAGGCTGAGAACTCAATAGCCACTCAGATCAAAGAGGCTGGACACATCAATAGTCCCAACGTAACACTGAAGGCTGGAGGGTTCCTAGAGACCCATGGTCTTCAATGCAAGGACATACTAAGGATATGCCAGGGTCTCAGGAAAGAAGCCTGATGCTATGGTTTCCCAGGAAACCATACACTGACATAGAAGAGTCAGTATTAGATTAAGGAGAAGGGTTAAAGAGGAACATGGCATGACGAGGAGTGTAGGATGGAGAAGGAAGAAAACAACAGACAGGCTAGGTGCCTGAAAGCCATGAACCCCAGATAATAGACTATAGTCTCCCACCTTCTCGTCCCACACAGGCTCTTCCAGATCTAACCTGATGAGACCACCACCACACCTCCTTCACTTCTCACATCAGAGTCCCTGGTGGTGTCCAGTAGGGAAGGGCTGAGAGACAGAAAACGTGGAACTGCATCTGGGCAGTTCCATCTCCTGATGGTCAGGATGGCTCTTTGCAATTAAACATCCTTGAAGTTGCTTTATGTTGTTCCTGCTAAACAAGAAACCAGGGTGCCAGGGCTTTCTCTCACCCATGTCCACCAACAAAGGGCCTACATCTTCAAAAGTCCTAATGTTCTTATATAGTCACTTGTGTTGCAGGTTTGAAACTCCCTCTCCTTTTGTGGAGACCATGGAAAGAAATACCCTCAGAGATGCAATCCATTGTGATTTGGGAGGGGAGAAAGGCCACCTTGACCTACAAATATGCCACCTTCCTCATAATATTTGCATTCCAGAGACAGAGATCCATCTGGATCTCTGTGAGTTCAAAGCCACACTGGAAACAGCCAGGTGTGATAACAAGAGCCTTTAATCCCAGGAAGTGAGGGCAGGAAGCAGAAAGGTATTTAAGGCGTGAGGACAAGGAACTAGAGGCTGGTTAAGCTTTTAGGCTTTTAGCAACAGTTCAGCTGAGATTCATTCTGGATGAGGACTCAGATGCTTCCAGTCTGAGGAAACAGGATCAGCTGAGGAAATGGCAAGGTGAGGTGGCTGTGGCTTGTTCTGCTTCTCTGATCTTCCAGCATTCAACCCAACACCCAGCTCCAGGTTTGTTTTCATTAATAAGATCTGTTAAGATTCGTGCTACATTCCTGCCCCTACTTTCCATGCCGAGATGACAGCTGTGTGCCACCACACCCTGTTTATGTGGTGTGCTAGTCAAAGACTTTGCCAGCTCAGCTAAGCCTCCGCCCCTAACTACAGCTTTGCTGTTAATGTTATTGTTTTGAGACAGATTCCTCACTCTATAGCTCTGGCTGATTTGGTAGTCACTGTGTAAACCTGGCTGGCTTTGAACTCACAGTAATCGTCTTGCCTTAGCCTCCCAAGTGCTAGGATGTAGAGCTCTGAGCCACCATAACTAGCTCAGTATATTTTATAAGTAAAATGAATATACTCTAAAATAACCTTTGAACTGGGAAGTAGCATAGAGACAGAGCTCTTGCTTAGGATGATAGAGACCCTGGGTTCAAGTCCCACCACCACCAAAAAACAAAAGCAAAACTCAAACTCAAATAACTACTCAAAGGATAGTAAGATACCAGGGACATAATCTTTTATTAACGTCATTAAATTTTCTGTACTGTGCATAACTATAAGTGCTCAAATTTTAAATAACTCTCAATGAGATTTCTTCACACTAGTATCACCAAAAACAATTAATGAATGTAAGTGAGGAATTCATTGTTCTGTGACGTTTCGAAGGCTACAATGTTGTACTCTTTTAAGACTATATCTTCTTCTTCCCCAGCCCCCATTGCTAAAGATTGAACTCAGGGCATCCAACATGCTAACTGCTCTACCCCCAAATTATACTACCAGCCCATACTGAGACCACAGCCTTAAATGAGGTCCATTGTTGGCAGTAATGTTGCTATGGTTACATCCTTTGTCTACATGAAGCCCCTTCTTTTCTTCTCATTTTCCTCTGGCCAGCCACTCCACATGGTGCAGTGCAAGGACTTCCCACAATTCCCCATCCCAGAGATGAGCAGAAGGCTGAGACCAGCCAGATGGAGTCCTAGTAACTGGCATAGGGATGGAAACGTAACAGGAGCCAGGCTAATGACAGTCTTGCCCTGGAACACTAGAAAAGATGCACTGGTCCACCTAAGCTAATAGTGTGTAGGCCTGGACCTGCTGATGTTCATCCTGTCCCTGCCTGACGGAGAGCCAGCACTGAGGGCAGGATGCCTGAGAAATAAAAAGAACGGCCTGGGCTCACAGATGCTAGAGTTTGTCTCTTGTACCCAAAAATAATTCTACTATTTTTTACCCCAGTGTCTCAAACTTTTTTGGTCTCAGGACTTCTCCTCCATGCTTTGAAAGTTTATTTGTGATCTCTCAAAAATATTTTCTCCATATATTTGGGGGTGCTTTTGAGACAAGAGCTATGTAGTCCACTGCCCTCAAATGTGGGACCTTTTTATCTTAACTTCCCAAGTACTGGGATTACAGGCATACACTAGCACTCTGGGTATGCTGTTAGTTACGATGTAGAATTTGGAACCATAAAAAGGAGCTCTGCCTGGCAGTGGTGGCACGCACACCTCGCACAACTTTAATCCCAGCACTCGAGAGGCAGAGGCAGAAGGATCTCTGTGAGTTCGACGCCAGCCTGGTCTACAGAGCGAGTTTCAGGACAGCCAAGGCTTCACAGAGAAACCCTGTCTCAAAAAACCATAAAATAAAAATAAAAAGGAGCTATTCAGGCAGGGTCTATGGAGTACCTCAGTGGTAAAGTTCTTTCTGCCTATTCCTGGATATGCAGAACCTTGGGTTCAATCCCTGGAGCAGCAAAATGAAAAAGAAAAAAATGAGCTTTTAAAATTCTGTATACTTGGCCGGGCGTTGGTGGCGCACGCCTTTAATCCCAGCACTCGGGAGGCAGAGCCAGGCGGATCTCTGTGAGTTCGAGGCCAGCCTGGGCTACCAAGTGAGCTCCAGGAGAGGCGCAAAGCTACACAGAGAAACCCTGTCTCGAAAAACCAAAAAAAAAAAAAAAAAAAAAAAAATTCTGTATACTCGAGCAGGAGGAAGGATGAGAGGGGGGAATCTGTGGTTGGTATGTAAAGTGAATAAAAAAAATTTTTTAAAGAAAATTCTGTATGCTCATGAAAGTGAGAGTGTTTAAAAGTCAACATAACTGCGGTCATAGTAACCTAGTTAACAAAATGTATATAATCCTCACAGACATGCCCGGGGATTTATTTCCATGGTAATCTGTTTTTGTTTGTTTGTTTCTATTTATTTTATTTAATGTGTATTGGTGTTTTGCCTGCATGTATGTCTGTGTGAGGGTGTCAGATCCCCTGGAACTGGAGTTACAGACAGTTGTGAGCTGTGGGACTTGAACCTGGGAAGAGCAGCCAGTGCTCTTAACCCCTGAGCCATCTCTGCAGCGCCTCCATGGTAATTTCTAAATCCCACCAAGTTGACGATCAAAGTAAACCCTTACAAGGGCTGGAGAGATGGTTCTTGATTAGGAGCACTTGGCTGCTCTTCCAGAGAACCTGGGTTCAGGCCTCAGCACTCACATGGCAGCTCACAACCACTCATAACTCCAGTTCCAGGGGGATCTGATGTTCTCTTCTGGCCTCTAGGGTCACAGCATGCACATGGTGCAGGGACACGTGCAGGCAAAACACTTACACAATATAAGATAAAAAAAAAATCACATATACATAGTTATTCAATAGGCAAAGAGCAGTGTAGGGAAGAGGCTGGTACAGAAGATTCTAGGCCAAAGCAACACATGGGGTATGTTTAGGGAGAGAAAACCTGCCAGAGGCAGTGTATCCGTGGTAAGTGTCTCTTGGTTCTTAGGCCCTTTGAAGAATTCAACAAGACACAGGAAAGAGCAGCGGGTGAGATAAGGTAAAAAAGATAGACTCAGAGGTCTGCTCCACCCAAAGAAGAAGGGGCCCAGAGGGTCTGGACTAGACCAGCGTGTCTAGTCTGCTCACTGTCTGTCTGTCCCCTCCCTCCCGGTTGGTGGGTCACAATGTTTCCCTCTGCCCTGCTTAGGTTCCCTTTGGACTAGAGGTTGTTTACTCTTTGAGATGGCTCAGGATCTTATGACTGACGTCACTGTTGATCTCATGACTGCCAGTCTCGTGTTTGTCTTCTTCCCAATAGCTGGAAAGCAACGATGGCCAAGAGGTCTTGGCTAAGTGACCAGAGCTGTGTGAGAGAGCACCTTCAGAAGGCCACTTCAAAGCCTGCTGACTGCCCAAGAGACGACTTCCTCTGAGTCAGGTGCCCATTCTTGGTTCAGTCAGCTGAGCCACGGCTGCCCTGTCATGTGGGTGGCCTGTGCAAAAGGGACCTCTCCAAAGGGATTATTGGTGTGACTAGCACTGCCAGAGAATCCATGAACTCTGAAAGTCTCCTGCCAACTGTCCTTGCTGCATAGTAGCCTAGATCACAGCCATTCTCCCCCAAGGGGGAAGACCCAAAGATCCTTTCCCTTTGCTCACGTGGTGCCAGCAGCACTGGATGGAGAAACTGACTTTCCAGACCTTCCTTCCTAAGCAGCTGTCAACCCATGCCCTAGCTCTGGCCATTCCAGTCTGTCCCAAGCTAGAGCAACAGCATCCGTCGCAACAGCATCCGTCTTTAAGCAGACGCTGGATGTGGGCTGCGGGAAGGAATCTGGACCAATGGCTGGGCAGTTTTCTTCATTAACTGCAGTCCTCAATGTGGGCTGAGAGCAGGTGGCTGTTGTCTTCCAGCATAATTCCTAACATCTGGAAAATAATGCTTACTCCTCCTCTCCCTCCCCCTCCTCCTCCCCCTACTCCTACTTTCCCTCCCCCTCCTCTTTCTCTTCCTCCTCTTCCTCCTTCTCTCTTGCTTTGTTTTGTTTGTCTTTTTCTTTTTGAAACATGTAGCTCAGTTTACCCTAGACTCAAGGTCCTCCTGCCTCTGCCTCCTGCACACTGGGATTACTGATGCTCTGAGACACAGCACCCGGCCTTGAATATCCTGATCTTTAATGCTTGGCTTCCAAAGAAGAGAAAGAATAAATTATTATATATTTACTATATATAATAAATATTTCCTTAAATAGAGGAAAGGAAATGGTTTAGTATATTGTTTCAGGGCCAATCTGGTGGTCTCATTTTAATTTGTGACTTTCTAAAAGACCCTGATTCTAAACACAGCCACATTCTGAGCTCCTGACGGTGAGAACTTTGACAGGAATTTGGGGACACACACACAAATAAATAAAACAGTGAAATTCAATCCATACCCATGGGGAATGCAAAAGTGTTAGGGTCTTTTTTTCCCCCCAGCAGCACATCATACACAGAAAGGGCAGCATGAATCTAACCGTGCTTTGGGGGCTTTATGACATGCCAGGCACTGTGTCTTTTAAGAGCTTTACTTTTTTTTTCTTCTCCCAATAACCGTTGAGAGGGGCAGCAGTACATCCATTTTACTGGCAGGAAGACAGAGGCTCAGAGAGGTCCAGATCTTGCTCAAGGTCACTCAGAAGACAGGTGATTAAGCTAGAGTTCAACCTTACATGGTTTGCAGCTTCTGGAGTGTGCCCTGGTTGGTCCTTAGAGCCTCCGAGCCCTGTGGTTTGAAACACTCCCAAGCTGCAGCACAGAGCCATAATTACTATAATTGCATGGTGTTCTCTGATGTTCTCTCCAAGTCACCTGCAGCCCTCTCCCAGGAGCAGGAAACCATCTGGGAAGATCACAGAAGCCCAGATGTTGCCAAGAGCCAGGATGGAGAAGCATGAACATTCTTTTTCTTCCCAGTATTGTCATAACTAATGCTGCACGGTCCCTCCCTGAAACTTAAAGCTGAAATCAGAAACTTACTTCACTGTTTTATTAGCTTGGAATAGGCCCAGGACAAAGTTAGCCAATCAAAGAATTAGAGAGAACTGCAACCAATTACCCTGAAAAATATGCTAAGCCTGAACAGATTTATTCAATTCTGCTTAGTGGGTGGCTTCACAGGAGGGAGGCCAAGATTTATCATCTGCTTGGCTTTGCCTTTGATTATTCATTGACTGGGATGACTTTCTCACCACAAGCTGATACAGTCTCCCATCTCAGAAAGGGGGGGATAAACACAAAACACCACACTGACTGATTCATTCCAAACAGAATGTTTTTAAGAGGAGCAGACTTGGAGGACTCATGCATATTCTCTGTTTTTTCCTTTTGAAGTCACAGCAGGAGATTAATGAAAACCTGTGGTGATAGGTCCAGGGGTGTGGGTGGAACAGTCTACACTGATTCCATCTGGTGTAGTAGCCCAAAGCATGGTTCTTGGCTGCCTACTACAGCTCGGGCACAGTGGTAGAGCCCCTTCAAATGGTCCCAATCAGCTGCCACAAAACCTCATGGTAGAGATAATCCTGCAGAATCATGTGGTTGAATATAGAATCTGCTAGCTATCAGTGTGAGTGTGCACGTGCCTGTTTCTGGGTGCACGTGTACATAGGTGTGGGTGTGTGGGTATGTGCTTGCAAATGCAAGTCCATTTGTGCTCATTTGTTTTTGTTTTGTTTTTAGTCCAAAGGTCAACCTTGGATGTCATTCCTCAGGAGCGATGCACTTTACTTTTTGAGATGAGGGTCTCTCCTTGGTATACTGGAGTCTACTCAGTTAGGTTAAGCTGACTGACCAGCAGGCTACAGTGGTGAAATATAAAATATATCTGCATCCCCCAATAAAGTTTATCTGAGGATCAGAGGAAAAAGCCAGCCACTATATTAAACAAAGAAGTCAGGCAATGGCAGCACACGTCTTTAATCCTATCACTCAGAAGGCAGGGATCCGTCTGGATCTCTGTGAGTTCAAGCCCACACTGGGAACAGAGTCAGGCGTGGTGGCACACACCTTAAATTCCAACACTAGTTAACCATAAAGGTCTGGAGGTCTGTATAGACAGACAGGAAGTGACGTAGCTGGGCGGAGAGGAAACGAGTTGGCAGAACAGAAGGGCATATAGGTGTGGGTATACAGGAAGTAGATCATTTTGGAAGCTGCGGAGTTGGTGAGGCGAGGTTAGCTGTGGTTTTTCCTATTCCCCTGATCTCTCAAGTTTTAACCCCCATATCGGGCTCCAGGCTTTTAATTTAATAAGACCTTTTAAGAGTCATGTTACAGGCTACAGATATCTCCCTGTCTCTACCCTGCCCCCCAGCAATGGGATTCCAAGTGTGGGCCACCACACTTAGACTTTTAATGTGGGAACTGGGGCTCAAACTCGAGTCCCCCTGCTTTCAAGGCATGCACTTTACTGATAGAGCCAACCCCAAATCTGGACGAAGTAACGTGAAGAGTAAGTTTCTTAGCCACAACAGCCACATGTCAGCGGTAGCCATATGACTAGTGGTGCCGTAGCAGACATGGTGGACATGGACTTCTGTCATCCAGAAAGCGTTACCAGACTGCTACAGAGTCTAGGATAGTGGTTCTCAGCCCGTGGGGCGTGATCCCCTTGAGAGTTGAACAACCCTTTCACCTGAGACGATCAGATAACACAGATATTTACATTATGATTCATTATAGTAGCAAAATCATAGTTATGAAGTAGCTGTTAATATTCTGACCCACCCCTTGAAATCCCACCCCCTTGGCACGGACCTGCGCCCTGACATAAAAACCCCCGTTCTAAGGAAAAACTCCTCCCCTTCCTCTCTTTTCTCTTCCACTTCCCTCCCAGGAAGTGCACATCCTCGAACCCCTCTCTCTCTCCCTTCCTCTCTCTTTCTCCCTCTTTTCTGTCTCTCTGCCTCTTTATCTATTATAATAAACTCTCCACGTGGATGCATCATCTGGGTTGTGTATCACTGCCCGATGCCCTGCCGCCATGCCTGCATGGAGTGGGTTTGCCTGGCAGCCCACTGCATCTGCCAGCATGGTTCCCTGCATGATCAAGATACATCAAGATACCCCTGCCTGTCCTCCGCATAATAATAATTCATAACAGTAGCAATGAAAATAAATTTATGGTCGGGGGTCATCACACACTGAGGAGCTGTGTTAAATGGTTGCAGTATCGGGAAGGTTGAGAACCCCACTGCTCCAGGACCTAGGAGACTTGCCGTTTGCCGCAGCAAAAATGGAATTCAAATCCAAATCTCTCTAGGAGTTCCAAATCCCAATTACCCCTGTAATCCTGCCACATTCGCAGCTTCTCTCATCTTCCCACTGAAAGACTGTAAGCTACTGGGGGAAGCAGCATTGATCGGTGTTTCACTGGTGCTTATACCGCCGCTCTTAGGAAATAACCTACAACAGGTTATTTCCCAATAAACTCACCTTGTATGTATTACAAACATACAAGTCAAACACGCAGTAACATGCCTGAATGAACACCACAACTTAGCATCACAGGACACTGGAGAGTCTCAGTTGTTTCCCATCATCGTCACGGGAGCTGGAACTTGCTGTCACCGTAGGGGCCAGCAGAGAGACGGTCTTATCACATATGCCTAGCCTGGGAAAAGATCAAAATTCCAAGGGTGGTTCCCACACTGTCATTGGCTTTTCCTTTTTGTTTGTTGGTTGGTTTGTTTAATCCTCGATCAAACCATTGGAAGTTTGTGGATATATGTATGTATTCTTTTAGAGATTGATTTATGTAGAGATGTATTCTTTTAGAGATTAAAAGAATTATGTGTATGGCTTTTGACTGAATGTACTCATGTGTACTTTGTATGTGCCTGGTGCCTGAAGAGGTCAGAAGAGAGGGGTCAGATCCCTTGGACCTAGAAATCAGTACAGTTGTGAGCCACCGTGTGGGTGCTGGGAACAGAACCCAGGTCTTTTGAAAGATTATTATTTTATTTTTTATTGTGTATATGTGTGTGAGTGTGTGTGTGTGTGTGTGTGTGTGTGTGTGTGTGTGCAGGTGTCCACAAATGCCAGAGGTATCTGATCTTCTTGGAGCTGAAGTTACAGGAAGTACCTGGCGTTGGTGCTGGGAACCGAACGCAGGTCCTAGCTCTTTACCACTGAGGCAGTTCTCACTCCCCACAACCCCCATCTGTGTTCTTGATGAACTAGAATTTGCTTTGTATCCTAAAGAGCATGGTGTAAAAATGCTTAGAAGTGACCAGCAGGTGGAGTCCACAGCCCATGTCTCGAGGACATGGTAGCACACCTGTAAGAGGGACTCAACAAAGACCAAAATCCTTGAAGTCCTTTCTGCTCACTACCCAGAAGCTTTGCAAAGAGGGAAAACAGCCACCTTCCAGTATCAGCTCCTATGACTTTAATTCTATTTATCGTTAAATAAATCTGTACATGGAGTGAGGATGTAGCTCAGTTGTTAGAGTGCTTGCCTAGCATGCCGGAATCAGGTCAAAACCCTAGCACCACATACAAACCAGATGTGGTGGCTCATGGCTGTAGTACCGGTACTGGGAGACAGAGGCAGGAAGACTAGCATTCAAGGTCATCTATGGCTACAGAGTGAGTTGGAGGCCTGCTTGGGCTACATGATGAATCAATACCTCTATCCAAAAAAAAAAAAAAAAAAAAAAAAAAAGTGTGTGTGTGTGTAGACTGTGTGTACATATACATGTGTGTTTGCAGATAGATATTTTATTATTTTTGCAACACTGACAATAGAATCCAGGACCTCATGCATGCTAGTGAAGTGATCTACCCCTGAGCTACACACACAGCTCCTATAGATACAGATATGTATAACACACACCCATATATTAATCTGAAATCTACATCTTCAGATTTAACCCATCCTTGGAACTAGCTTATTTGATATGCCACTTTAGTGTCACATAAGGAATTACAAAGTGAATTTATCCAAAAAGACACTGTCGCTTCCCTGATGTCTCTGCAATGAAACTTGTCCTTTGCTTGCTTTCCTTATTTCTATAAACAGCAAAGTCATGCATCGCCATTCAAATCCTAGGCACTGTGAATTAGTGACTTCTTTCTTGCCTAGAACAAGTACACACACACACACCCCTCCTACCTCAGATATCCTGATGGGTCTGCCTCCATTTGCTGCATCCAAGTTGTCACCCTTTCATGTCTAGACGCTGGCAGTAGCTCCGGGCTGGTCTCCAGACATCGTCCTTCTCGAGTTCATTCTCCATACAGTATCCAGAGAAGTCCACTCACACTAATCAGAACAAGTCACTTGTATAGCATGGATGCCTGTTGTACACGGTGGGTTTGCTTGCTTGCTTGCTTTTCTCCTGTTCACTTGCTTGGTGTTGATCTCTTGCATGAGAATATAAGCTCTCAATCTTCACTGGGATTTGCTAGAGAGCTATCTAACCCAAAGCTCCAGTATACTTAAAAAATGGAAGGAAAACACATTCATAAGAACTCCTATCTGAAGATAATATTTTCCCATGAAAATGGTCCCATTGGTTGTCTATTCCTTACTTCAAAACATATTTGTCATTTCTTGCTTTGGAATTTCCTGCAGAGCCAAAGCACTCAAGACTAATCACAAAATGGTTGCACTGTAGGAAGCCACAGTGAGCATACTTCAGAATAGTATTGTAATAGAATCTAGTTTTGATAACTGCAGAAATACCTTAAACAGTCTCTAGCTCTCCATAAACACACCCTTCCTCCTCTCCCCAATGGATATGTCTTTCTGGAAGAATTCTTACCAAATTGTTAATAGTCCCTGCTATAGGGAGAGCCGAACTTTCCAAAATCACCATGATTCCTGATACTTAACCTGTGGGAAGTGGAATTTCTCAGGAGATGAATGGGGGGCATTCAATATAAACTGGGCAGGGGTGGTATATGCTTAGAATTCCAGCTACATGGGCAACTGAGGCAGGAAGATCTCAGAGGCCTGCCTGAGCTAGCTACATTGAATGCATAAATGGAGGCTTCCCAACTCCTCAGATTCAGAAAGCATCTACTTCCTGGATGGACTACATGCCAAGCCACCCTCTTTTTTTTTTTTTTTTTTTTTTGAGATGGGATCTCACTCAGTATATTAGGCTGTCCTGGAACTCCCTTGTAGGCCAGGCTCAACTTGGACCCTGATCTTCCTGCTTCAGCCTCCTCAGTGCTGTGATTATAGATATGAGACCCCACACCCAACTCATAATATCTTTTAAATATGCTTGCTTATAGCGCAGGATGACACAAAAAATCAAAATATTATTTAATGAATAAAACTCTAGAATATTCACAAGCAGTGAGTAGCAAAGAGATGCAAACAAAATCCTGCCTTGCCTCTGAAGGTAGTTATTTGAACAAAGTACCAAGACCTTTGGGGCCAGCAGCAGCAGCACAGCGAACTCTTCATGGTCGTGGAGTCTTAGATGAATGACTGTGTATTTTGGTTTATAGATTCTGACACACACACACACACACACACACACCATGTTTGGGACTGGAGAGATGGCTTACTGGTTAAGGGCACTGGCTGCTCTGAAGGGAACCTGAGTTCAATTTTTCTAACACCCACTTGGCAGCTCACAACCATCTGTAACTCCAGTCCCAAGGGATGTGATGTTCTTCTCTGGCTCTGTGAGCCCCAGGCACACACCTGGTAAATAGATAGACATGTATACAAAACACTCATACACATTTTTTTTTTATTTAAAATGAAAAAAGTTCTCCACCTGAGGGCCAGGCGGTGGTGGTGCTTGCCTTTAATCCCAGTATTCGGGAGGCAAAGGCAGGTGGATCTCTGTGAGTTCAAGGCCAGCCTGGTCTACAAAGTAAGATCCAGGACAGCTAGGGCTGTCACACAGAGAAACCCTGTCTCGAAAAAAAAAATTTTTTAATTAAAAAAAAAAAAAGTTTTCCCCTGAGCAAATGCTGATAGGACATTTCAAACCTTGGAGTCCATAAAACAGTTCTCTGCTCCCAAAAGCTGCCCCACACTAACACCCCCAAAGCCAGCAGAAAGCCAGGTGCTTCCCCATCTCCACACCCCTGCAATCCTTGTGACAATCAAACACACCCTCAAAGCAAACATCCCCCAAGAAAGATGCCATTCCGTTTGATAAATACTCCCCAAAGTCCACACATCTTACAGAGAGTTGGGTTCTTTTAATAGCTCCCTGGGTGACCACTACACTCTGCCACTTAGCTTAGAACCTCAGGTAAAAGGAGTAAGTTGAGAAGGGCTGATAGCTCCAGGAAAGAATCTAACCCATCCTTTTGAACAAAAGGCTTGCAGTAGGCAAGCAGACCAAATTCTCACTCCAAAGGAATGCTTGGGGTATCTGTGACAGAAAGAAACTAGGTCAAGCAATGACTGGAACGTAGATGTGATTGGACCTGTGAGGACAGGAAGGAGAAGGTGGGGGTAGGTAGTTACAAAAGGAGTCTACAGCCAGGTAAGAAAGACCCCAGCTGTAGAAGTATCTCGGTCTCACACATACCAGCCGAAAATCGGAGAGCTCATCAACCTTGGACCTCCTCACACCCATGCAAAACATGCACCTGCACACACACATGTATACATAGGCATGTACAACACACACACACACACACACATGCACACACGCACACACACATTAAAAAAAAAGAAGTGAGACTTTGGGCCCATTGTTTGAACTCGCTTTAACTCAGTTCCTCATCTATAAAATGGGGACTAGTAATGGTCCCTACCATGTAGGCTTGCGACCACCCAGTAAGAGCCGAGAGAAGGTGTTTACCCAGTGATCTGAAAGCAGCTCAGGAGAAGGATCCCATGGAGTTTGGTTCACATTTTTTATCCCTGAGCCCAGCCACTAAGCAGGCTCAGATTCCATTCTCGTGGAATAAACTGACTGAAGACCTGTGGAAGGCAGCCATTTTCACTATAATGATTGACAGTGGGAGAGGGAACCAGCCCTGAAGCTGATGTAGAAGTGAGGACTTGCTTTCTTTACTGAGATACAAGGATAGGTGGGACGGGTTGAAAGACAAGGAAAACCAATGCTGGGTGTGGCGGCAAACAGCTGTAAGCCCAGAACTTTCGAGGTGGAGGCAGAAGGAAGGATCGGGAGCTTGAGGCCAGCCTGCGTTACATGAGACTCTGTCAGAAACAAAGAACAAAGGCTGGGTGTGAAACTCAGCTGGCAAGGTGCTTACACAGGACACACATAGTCCTGGATTCAATTCTCAGCACTGAATAAACTGAGGGTGATGGTGTATGCCTGTATTCCCAGCACTCAAGAGGTAGAGGCAGGAGGATCGGAAGTTCAAAGTCATCCTTGCCGACACAGCCAGTTCAAGACCAGCCTAGGTTACGTGAGACACTGTCTAAAAGGGGGAAGAGAAGAAAACTAGATTGTTTTGGCAGCTAAGCAAGGCTCCTGGAATTTCCAAGCAAAGCGAATATTAGATGCTTGGAAGCAGCTGATCTCCAAAGAGAAGGCCGTGCAACCCACCAACAGAGAGAGGATACCCACAGAGCAGGAGAGTCACGGCACACTGCAAAACTCTGAAGGAGGCCTCAGCTGGGCCTATAATTACTCCATCGGCCCCGTGACACCTCTTCTCTCCTGTGCTGTTTGTGCATACAGGAACTGAACAGGGGCCCTACAAGGAGAGGAAGACAAGCCAGGCCAGCCTCCCGCATTACTCGTCGCCTTTCTCTCCCTCTCTCCTCATTTTTTCGAGCATCATCTATACTGGTTTCCTTGCTTCTTGAAAATGTTGAGCTTCCCCACCTACACCCACATCCCCCAGTCTCCGTTAATATCTGCTACCTGCTGGGTCTTAGTTCAAACATCACTTCCTCAGAGAGATTGTCCCTGAACCACTAAACCAGGTTTAGCCTTGATGCTAAGCCTGATGTCTGAGCCTGCTTGCCATCTGTCACTATGATTGTTGGTGAAATCCCTTGTTCAGTGCCTTTGTCGAGGGCAGACACCAAGTCAAATCCATGGTCCTGTGTCTGGTGTGTCCTCCAGAGGCTGGTACAAGGACAGCCCTCGGGAGACAGGAAAGTGGGTGGGAAGAGAGAAGGAGTCCCAGTTCTGAGGGAAGGGACTGGGTTTGTCCTAAAATATAATCAGATCATGGGCTAGGGGCAGGAGTAGTGGCAAGAGTTCTTTTCTGGCACAGGGAAGGCTGTGGTGATCCATCCCCAGCACCAAAAAAAGTACTGGTAAATGAGGAAAAAGAATGGGAGATGGGGTCATATCTACGGACAAGCTCAAATGTTTTATTTTTTACATATTGACCAGTATTCCCTCCAAACAAATGCCACTTTTAAGAAAACCTGGCCACCACCATTCCTGACTGGATACTGATTTTGCAGCCAGCTCTCACTCCCTGTCAAGGCCTAGCTCAAAGCAGAGATTCACGCGGTCCTCCTCTCCATCTCAGGAAGGCTGCGGTGGGAAATGCTTTGATTTATTTCTCCTCCTCCCTGCCACCCTGCAGGCTGTCACAAACACAAGTGGGATCAGGCAGAGGTCTGAGGTGGGTTTTGGTGGTGTTGTTTTTCTGTCTGTTTTTGGAGCACGCTGGTGAGAAAAACAAAATAAAACAGACAAGAAAAAAACCCTTAGGACTAAACCCTGGATGGAAATTAAAGCCCAAACATAGTACATAGATCCTCTGCCTTCTACCTCCTGGGTCCTGATCCCCACCATGCAACTGCCTGTCAAGCTAATGTCTGCCTGTCTGTCGTCAAGATACCTGTGGAGCATCTTCTGGTTCATGAGCAAGAAACCATAGTTTATTTCTGGAGTATTTCATTCTCTCTTTGTCCTTCCACATCTCTAAAGAAAGCTCAGATTTTTCTAGACTCTAGGGCCAGACTATAGCTCAGTAGTAAACGACTCTCCTAGCATGCAGAAGTTCCCAGACTCAGTCTCTAACACAGGGGTTCTCTTTCTTTTTAAGGAATTGGATTATTACGTGTATTTATTTGTGGGTGCATGTGTGAGGTGAGAGGGAAGTCTCACCCACAGCGCTCAAGCAGAAGTCAGAGGACAACTTACAGGCGTTGTTCCTCTCCTTCCGTGATATGGGTCCTAGGGATCAACTCAAGTTTTCAGGCTTGGCAGAAAGAGTCTTTACCCACCGAGTCATCTTGACCACCCTTCTAGACTATTTCAGCAGAGACAGGCAGAGAACAGCTAGCAGGCCAGCTCTCCTTGAAAGCTCGGAAATGGCAATGGAGCTAACGCAGATCCCCCAGCCACTTCTCATCCATTCGCTGATGGTTACTGCCAAGGGTCAATCCCTCCCACTATGCCAAGGGAAAGGGTATCACATGCTTTGCAGACTTGATGCTATTTATCAGACATGATGCTGTGAAACAGATAACATCACTGTCTCTATTTTACAGATGAGGAAAACTGAGGCCTAAGAAGTCTAAGTAACTTCTAAGACTAAGGTGACCAGAAAGAAACAACGTCACAATTACACCCATACCTCTTTGCCCCACACTCTGGAAGCTGTACTTGTTACCTGTTTTGATGATTAAATAGAATAACGTCTTCTTATAGGATATAAAAATTTCCAGACACCATATCTGGTAGTCTAGACTGGCTTTGAACTCACTTGTGATCCTCCTGCCTTCATTTCAAAGTGCTGGGATTCCAGGCATATGCCACCATACCTAGTTTATGTGGTGCCAAGGGTCAAATGAACCCAGGACTTCGTGCATGCTAGGCAAGCACTCTACCATCTGGGCTACATCTTGAGCCTATCTTATGGGAGATTTTGATCATTAAATTAGTCACCATAGTGACAAGAGCAACATCAGTGAAACGGTTGCAAGCTAAGAGTTTGACAGATGTGTATCAGTTAATTTTCCATGGCTGTGCTAAAAGGCCCAATGAAAGCAACTTAAAGAAGGGAAGGTTTATTTTGGAGTACAGTTCCAGAGAAATACATGCCATCGTGGCAGGAAAGACGGCCGCAGTCAGAGAAGGCTTAGCTTCCGGAGTGGGAGGTCAGCTGGCTCCATTACATCCACACTCAGACAGAGAATGAACAAGGACAGTCTGTGGTGATATTGTGTTCCCCAAAATATTGTACACCCTAATAAACTTATCTGGGGTCAGAGAACAGAACAGCCACTAGATATAGAGGCCAGAAAATAGTGGCACACATACCTTTAATGCTAACATTCCGAAGGCAGAGATCCGTCTGGATCTCTGTGAGTTCAAGGCCACACTGGAAACAGCCAGGCATGGTGACACACGCCTTTAATCCCAGGAAGTGTTGGCAGGAAGCAGAAAGGTATACAAGGCGTGAGGACCAGGAACTAGAGCCTGGTTAAGCTTTTAAGCTTTTGAGCAGCAGTTCAGCTGAGATCCATTTGGATGAGGACTCAGAGACTTCCAATTTGAGGAAACAAGATCAGCTGAGGAATTGGCAAGGTGAGGTTAGCTGTGGCTGGTTCTGTTCCTCTGATCTTCCAGCATTCACCCCAATAACTGGCTCTGGATTTGTTTTTATTAATAAGACCTTTTAAGATTTGTGCTACAACAATCCAGCTCCAAAGTCTCCAGGCCCGTCCTCCAGTGCCTACTTCTCTACTAAGTCTCCACATCCAAAGGAGCCACCAGCTGGAGACCATATACAAACCACAACAGGGTGTTAGATGTCATTATTGACATTGTAATGGTTTGGATGTGGATGTCCTCCAGCGGTTCATGCATTGAAACACTTGGTTCGTGGACAGTGGCACTGTTTGGGGAGGTTGTGGGTCCTTTAGAAGGTGCCCCCCCCAATGGAAGAACATCACTGGGAATAGATCTTCAGATTTCCTGCCAGTGGGTTTGCTTTCTGACTGTGATGTATAACCAACTGTCCCAGCCATGAGCTGTATCACCCCAACCACTTTTTCTGCTTTGTGTGTGGTGTTGGGAATCGAACTTAGGGCTTCATTCACATTTAGTAAGCATTCTATCACCAAGATTTAATCCCAGCCAGGACTGTTCTCCTTAAACTGTGACTCAGAATCAGTCCTGACTCCCTTAAGTGGCTTCTTTCAGATACTTCCCCACAGCACTGAGATAAGTAACAAATGCAGTTATATTGTGAACTGTGACAGAGAAATATCTCCTTAACAAGAGGGAGAGGCACCATTCTAAAGTTTTTTCTCTAGTCCAACCTTGGCCTGGAGTCTGATCACAGGGGCCTTTGTGACTGCTTTGGGCATCTGGCCACAGCTGGGCGAGTCAGTTCTGCCTAGGACAGGCTTCACACAAGTACCGAATTGGGATTTGAAACCCAGCTGGGAAGGTGAGAAACCTCAGCTTCTGCAAGCAGTTCCTAGAACTGGGCTGTTTCCCATGTCGTATCTGACATGATTCCTACAAAGCTGAGAGCTGAGCAACGAGTTTCAAAGGTTTGCCTTTTTAATGAAGTGGCAGCTAAAAAAAAAAAAAAAAACAAAAAACTAATTAGGAACAATCTTTCTAGCCAGGTGGTGGTGGCACATGCCTTTAATCCCAGCAACTTGGGAAGCAGAGTCAGTCCAATCTCTGAGTTTAAGGCCAGCCTGGTCTACAAAATGAGTTCCAGGACAGCCAGGGCTAAACAGAAAAACCCCGTCTCAAAAAAAAAAACCAAGAAAAAAAGAGAACAATCTTTTTAAACATATGCTAACCTTGAGCTTCTGACCTTCCTGCCTCCACCTCCTGAGTGCAAGAATTGCAGGCATGCACTGTCACACACGGTTCTCTGCAGTGTTGGGGATCAGGACCAGAGCTTTGTGCAAGCTAGGCAAGCATTCCACCAACTGAGCTTCATCCCAGCCTCCGCCAGAGAAAACCTGGGTTCTGACATTCTCCTCTGTAACTGTAGTGAATGGAGAGATAACAAATCCTTGTTCACTAAATAGGATTTTTGAGTCAGAAATATCTATTCATACCCTGTGCCTCAGTTTTTATCTTGGAAGCAGGCCCAGATGGCTGCCTCAGAAACTTACTATAGTTGGCTTTAATGTCAACTGGCCGTAAATTTAATCCCCTGAGTAAGGGGCATCCTTGGAAGAATTGTCCTGTTTGACGTGGCAAGGCCCACCCCAAGTGTGGGAAGCACCTTCCAACAGGAGGCCAGATTTCTTTAAAAAATAAATTTATTTATTCTTCTCTCATATATTACATCCTGATCACAGTTTCCCCTTCCTCCTTCCCTCCCAGCCCCCTCCAGCGCCCCTCCTCTCCCCCAGATCCACTCCTCTATTTCCCTTCAGAAAAGAGCAGGCCTCCTAGGAATATCAACCAAATATGGCATAACAAGTTACAGTAAGACTAGGCACATCCCTTCATATCAAGGCTGGACAAGGCAACCCAGTAGGAGGAAAGGGATCCTAAAAGCTGGCAAAAGAGTCAGAAGCAGACCCCCGACACACACACTAGGAGTCTCACAAGAACACCAAGCTACACAACCGTAACATATACGTAGAGGACCTAGGTCAGAGCCATACAGGCTCCCTGATAGTCAATTTCAGTCTCTGTGAGCCCCTATGAGCCCTGCTTAGCTGATTCTGTTGGCCATGTTCTTGTGACATCCTTGACCCCTTTGGTTTCTACAATTCTTCCTCCCCCTCTTCCGAACGATTCCCCGAGCTCCGCCTAATGTTTGGCTGTGGGTCTCTGTATCTGCTCTTATTAGTTGCTGGATGAAGAGGCCAGATTTTTTTTAAAAAGCTTTTTTCTGAAGGGAGGTTATGCTCTGCCGTTAGCTGCTTGGCCTCTCTCTTGCCATCTAGCTGATTTGCGCTGCTGCTGCTGCTGCTGCCTTAAGTGACAGCAGAGCCAGCATTTCCAAGTTTCCGTTGTGGAATGGACCAACAATTCTCTAGGAACTCGAAGGACTCAGACACCCATGCCTGTGAACTGAGTTACTCCATCTGTTGAGGCATCCAGCCTCGAGGATTGAGTAATTTACCAGGTTCTCAGCACCTCAGGGTTGATTTAGCCATCGTTACTTGTGTGTGTGTGTGTGTGTGTGTGTGTGTGTGTGTGGTAAGCTCACTTAAATTCTGATATCTATTCATTCTCTTGGTTCTGTTGCATTCAGGGTGGCTAGCACCGGTGGAGAGGGTTCCCTTTCCTTCATCCCCCACACTCACCCCTCCTTTCCCTGGGTAGAGACACAGTAGAAACTCAGTTATAGTTCCGTGTGCCATCTGTGGTGTTTCCATTTGATTTGGTTTGGTTGTGTGTTGCAGGAGAATTGCTCGAATTGCCACTCCGCTGTGCCAATAAAGCCACCTTGAAACAAGGAGGAGTCAGTGATTGGCTGACCGGAATTAGCCATAGGGATGTTGGAGGACTGAGCAAGTCCAATAGACAGGGACAGAAAGAGAGAAGGAGGGGCTGAGAGAGATTTCCAGGGCTTTTGGATCCAGGAAACCTGGAAAATCCGCTCAGTCGATCGTCTCTCTGCTGTTCCTTGAATTCATCAGGTTTTTATCTCAACTTCTGACTCCCGAGTTTTTATTAATACTAGAACAATTTAGGCAAACAAGTTGTGGATTTTGTGTTTCAGAACTAAGGATGTAACCCAGGGCCTTGTATATACTGGGCAAGTGCTCCATCACTGAGAAATATTTCCACCCCACCCCCTTTTAATGTCCATAACCTGAGCTGTAGAGAAAAATGGGAAGGGGGAGGGGATGAAGGAGAGAGAGTATTGTCATGTTGGCAGACCCTAGAATCACCTAGAGACAAACTTCTAGCCTTACCTGTGTAGGACTATGTAAATTAGGTACAGGTTAACTGAGGTGGAAAGACCCATCCTAAATATAGGCAGCAGGACTCCACGGGCTGGGTCCTGGACTGCAGAAAAAGGAAAAAGCTAGCTTACCATAGCATTCAGCACTCTGTTTCCTGATGGGGCATTCATGTGACCAGCTGCCTCCAGCTCCTGCTGCCACGACAGACCGCAACCTCAAACTGTGAACCAAAATTAACCTTTCTCCCTTAAGTTGCTGTGGTAGGGGATTTTTACCACAACAACAGGAAAAGCGACAAATGTAGAAAGAAAGGAAGAGAGGGAAGGGGGGAGGGAGGGAGGGAGGGAGGGAGGGAGAGAGGGAGAGATTGAGAGAGAGGAAAAAGAGAAGAAGAAAGGATATTAGAGATTAGAGTTGGAGAACCCTAATCTTAATTTGTCTCAATAGGACAAAATCATCATGTCTTCAGAATGTGCTCCCTCCGGGGATTTTAAAGGGATAGTACGGTGGTTTGGGTCTGGGGCTGTCTCTCAAAGCCCTAAGTGTAAAAGCTCAATCACCATCCTATAGCACTACTGGGAGCTGGTGGTGTCTTAGAGACGCACGCGTCTAGTGAGAGGAAGCTAAGTCTTAGGGGTGTGTCCTTGAAAGGGGCTGTGGAACCCTGGCCCTTTTCTCTATTGGCTTCTTGGCTGCCATGAGGTGAGCAGTCATGTGCTCCCACCTGGAGGTGCTATGCTGCCACAGGCCCAAATGATAGGGTCAAGCCGGAAGGGACTGGGAATCCAAAGTAAATCCTTCAGCTGTTTGGTGGGGTGTCCTGTCACAGTAACACAAAAGTGAGAAGCGCAATTGACATCCTCACGGGTTCCAGGGTTAGTGTGCGACACCTCTGGGAAGAGGGCGCTTTGTGTTCTACACGATCCCTCAGAACTGCCGATAAAGACTGAAAAGAATAAACAAGCACTGAGGAGACGGCTCCGTGGAGAGTGCTTACCTAGCATGTACAAGGCCCTGAGTTCAATTCCCCAGAAAAGCACACACCCAAAGTTAAAATCTACTGTTAAAAAGATCTGAGATGTAGCTCAGTGCTAGAACTCTTGCCTAACATATTCAAGGCCCTGGGTTTGATTCTCAGCAACAAAAATATCTTAAAATCTACAATTAAAAATAGCCGGAGGGCCAGCAAGATGACTCATCATCCTCCAGAACCCACATAAAGGTGAATGGAGAGAACTCACTCCACAAAAAAGGCTGATGTACAGCATAGTGATAGGGTGTGTGGTAGTGTGAATGTAATTTTCCCCCATAATCTCATAGGGAATGGCACTATTAGGATGTATGGCTTTGTTGGAGTGTGTATGGCCTTGTTGGAGGAATTGTGTTACTGTGGGGAGGGAAGTGGGGCTTTGAGGTTTCCTATGCTCAGGATACTGCCCACTGTCTCAGTCAACTTCCTGTTGCCTACAAGCCATGATGTAGCTAGCACCATATCTGCCCGCATACCGCCATGCTCCCCACCATGATGATAATGGACTGAACCTCTGAAACTGTAAGTGAGCCACCTCAATTAAATATTTTCTTTACACGAGTTGCTGTGGTCATGGTGTCTCTTCATAGCAATAGAAAACTCTTAACTAAGACAGGGTGCTTGTGTACTGTGGTGGTTTGAAAGAAAAAGGCCCCTAAAAGGAGTGGCACTATTAGGAGGTATGGCTTTGTTGGGGTAGGTATGGCCTTGTTGGAGGAAGTGTGTTACTGTGGAGGCAGGCTTTAAGGTCTCATCTATGCTCAAGAAACCACCCAGTGTCTCAGACTATTTTCTGTTGCCTGAAAGTCAAGAGGTAGAACACTCAGCTACTTCTCTGTTGTGAATTTGCCAGCAAGAGGTGGAGGAAGTCAGATGTACAGTATGGAGGAGAGGTAATAAGCCACATGGCAAAACATAGATTAATATAAATGGGTTAATTTAAGTTTAGGAGATAGTTGGGAATAAGCCTAAGCTAAGGCCAAGCTTTCATAATTAATAAGAAGTCTCCATGTCATTATTTGGGAGCTGGTGGTCCAAAAAAAGATCAATTACATTTGGCATCCGATGTATATTCCAAGCATAGGGTCTATGAGAAGCTGGTGTGCTACTCCATGGGAGACTAGATAGAAATGCCTGCTGCAGCCAGGCTTAGCAAAATCCCAGAGCTTGGGCCAGTAAATGCAGCTCCTGGCCATGCTCACAGGTGTAAGGCTTGGCTCTCATGGACCAGAGGGGTGCAGAGCCATCCTTCAGCACTGTGCGTGGAGCAGGGCTGCAGGAAAAGCCTGTGGATGCACAGAAGGGTTCTGTAATGTTTTTGTAACATTTTCCCAGAGTCAGGACACACAGAAAGTCAGGTCCTGACCAAGAAAGCCTCTGAATAGGTACAGTATACTTTAAAATGTGCTTAGGTGTTGAAGAAAGAAAAGAAGATGGGTAAAGACAGTCATAGGAAAATAAAGTAGTTTAAAAATAATGAAGTCTTTAAAGAGAGAATGAAGTAATATAAAAAAAAAGAATCCACATAAGAATGGAAAATATAACATAAGGTGTCTGGATCCTATATAGTGCTTTATTAATTTTAAGTTTCTTAAATGCTAATGAACAAAAAACAACAGTTGCTGAGAGACATTGGATTGTGGGAAAAAACTGCTGAATTAAACCAGCCTATATATTTAAAGGATGTCTTAACTTCAGAATGGAAGTCAAGAAATGTGTTGCATTGGAGGAGAGGTTATGCCTTTGTTTCCAGAGGAAACAAAAAGCTATGGATTCTTTCAAAATAAATAAAGATCAGATTTGATCAGGGGAGACCTCCTGAAAATCTTGGCTGCAAACATAAAGGAAGAATCCATAAAGCTATGGATTCTTTCAAATTAAATAAAGATCAGATTTGATCAGGAGAGACCTCCTGAAAATCTTGGCTGCAAACATATCCAAGAAAAACTACAAGACAGGTGATGGATATGCTGATCCCTCTACATGGGAACCGCTCTGAGACTGAATAAGACATGACAATCTTGTTGGCTACAGAGTCCTTATGACATTATTATGTGCCATATTTTCATGGATGGAGATTTATATTATAGTTTGGTTATATAGTCCAAATGGACTTATAAAGTTGACAGATGTCTTTTACCTGTTCAAACATAGAACAGAAAATCATCTTTAGATGATTTGTGCACACTGTACATTCCATACTTGTGTTAATGCAGATATGTATATTACCTCTAAAAATTAGTGTGTCCATAGCAGGAGAGCTGGTGTCATCCCTCCCACACAGGAAAGCTGACCCCAACAACTCGGGAGAGATGGCCCTTCCCTGTACCACAGGTGTGGGAGATCTAGCCATGACAACATGGGCCTAGGAGAGCTGTCTCTGCTCCCCACCTGAAGGAATGGTCCCAATGGCCCAAACTGGCCAGTTCAACTACCACTCAGATCCACATTCTGGGCCTTCAGTTGGCCCGCCTCACAGCTCCCCCATCTTTGACCTGCTGGAGTGCTCAAAGTGACTGGTCCTACAGTGTGATAATCGCAAGATCTCCACGACTCAGACCAACAACAGGATATCTGAAAGGAGTTTCAATGAGGGCCAGTGATGATGGTGTACAAAAACCAGAGGCCTTGAGCCAGACCAAAGATTCATTGCAATGAACATTTTGTGGGGCTGGTTGAACAGAAAGGGTATCCTGCATGACACACCACAGTTCCTGATGCCATTAGAATGAAGAGGCGTTGGAAAGATGGAAAACTGAGGTGGGGTTTTTTGTTTTGTTTTGTTTTGTTTTGTTTTGTTTTTGGTTGTTTTGTTTTGTTTTTAATTAATTTGGGGGAGCATACTGCAGGGGTGAGGGACAGATTTGGAGGGACTGGGAGGTGAGTAGGATTGAGGTGCATGATGTGAAATTTCCAAAGAATCAATAAAGAATAACGTTTTTAAAAATTGTGTTTTCAGAAAAAAGGAACCAGACACCAATGAAGACAAGTAGCCCAAGTGATCCAGCCCTTCAGAATGCCTCTGTTGCAGTTTCCTCAAAATTCTGCGTCCAGAACAACTTCAAAGCGGCTTACTGAGATGGTCCAGCCCCACAGACTACTCTATCCAGGACTGCACTTAAGCCCTGCACAGTCCCATAGTACAGAGACTGGACAACAAATGATTCAGCTAGTTATCCTAGGACTTAACCATTATCCCAATTTTCTCAGGGTCCCCTAAAGATGTCATTGCCCCCATGTAGCAGGAAGCAATTTTAAGAACATGATGGCCGGGCAGTGGTGGTGCATGCCTTTAATCTCAGCACTTAGGAGGCAGAAGCAGGTGGATCTCTGTGAGTTCGAGGCCAGCCTGGGCTACAGAGTGAGTTTCAGGAAAGGTGCAAAGCTACACAGAGAAACCCTGTCTCAAAATAAACAAACAAACAAAAAAACCCCAACAACAACAACTACAACAAAAAAAGAACATGATGCCCATATTCCCAAGAGGTTGGGATGGGTGGTTTTTGGTCATTCAGTGAATTATAGATGTCATTGTTTAGGGGGTACAGGAATATTATTGAATCTACTTTTAAACTAAAAAACAACTGCTATTCTCAAATATTTTACATTGATATGGATATTTGTATATTGATACAAATTTAAGGTTATTTTTGTTATAACTTATTGTATATGTGTTTTTACTCTTATTTAAGGTATTGTACCTATGCAGTTTATTTAAAAATGTAATGTAAAGTTCTAGTCCTTGAAAGCTATTTTTATAAACTACTTTTTAGGATAATTAAGAAATGCAGGTTAGTAGTCATCTATAACAATGAAACTTGTAGTCATGTTAGATATGTTTTCAAGGATAAACAGAGATAAAATTTAGATAGATAGATAGATGGTCTTCAAATACTTCAGAGATCTACAGAATACAACATTTAATATGTCTTGATAACATAAGGCTTTTCATGGCAATGAGACACATATGCTTCTGGCAGCACCAATCTACTTCAAAGAAGATGATGGGAATCAAAGAACCTCCATATGGAGCTTGCTTTAAAGGTGGAAAAAGCTAACCACTGGGCAAGAGACTGCCCTTGCCTCGACTGCTGACAGCATGCTGTCCAAATTGGACAAGCAGAACACAAAGAAAGTTGACTGCTGAACTTTGCCAAGACAAGGTAGTCCAATCCTACAAAATTCCTGTTTTACAGAAAAATCTGTCAGATATTCTAGACATGTAGGCCAAAGATGGATGCTCCAACAATGTAGAAGAACCCTGGGGTGACTGTCCAGGCAGCCAGCTGTCATTTCTGTAGTTTTGGGATTACTTGCTCTGCACTTCCTGTTTACTCAGGTAATATCTATCCCTCTCAGGTCTGTAATGGGGTTGAAGACTAGATAGTTATAGTTTTACTATTTCTTTGTTACCATATTCAAAAAAGAAACTCACAAAAGAGATGTAAAGTTTATAAAAGTTGAGAGACATAAAAGCTTAAATTATTTGTCTAAGAAAATGTTTTAAGGTCTAATACAATATTTTTAGGTGGGTAATAGAAGTTATGATTCACCAGTCTTTTTCTTTTAGGCCACCAACCAGCTCCCAAATCATGACACAGAGTCTTATTAGTAATTTTGAATGCTCAGCCTAGCTTAGGCTCATTTCTGGCTAGCTCTTTTAACTTATATTAACCTGTTTCTCTTTGTCTACCTTTTGCCTCAGGGCTTTTTATTTTTCTTTCCTTCTGTATATCTGACTTTCACTGCTTCTCGTATCTGACTGTCTGGTGGCCTTCTGGCTTCTTGCCCTAGGTGTGTCCCTCTCTTTCTCCTTAATTCTCTTCTCCTTCTTCATCCTCTTGAGTCAATATTTCTCCTCTTATTTATTTACTCTGCCTGCCTGCCTCACCTATCCCTCTCCGGCCTAGCTATTGGATGTCCAGCTTTTTATTAGACCAATCAGGTGCCGTAGGCAGGCAAGGTGAAACAAATGCAACACATTTTTACATACTTAAACACACATCCTTACATCATTAAACAAATACAGCATAAACAAATGTAACACATCTTTACATAGTTAAAATAATATTCTACAACTTTATGATAGAACGTGGTTTAGATATAAAACTTTGGACTCACCAAGATAGGATAGATAATAGAATACTTTCTCCAAATTTGCCAAATACAAATGGGCTGGACTTTGTGAATGTAATTCTTATTTGATAATTGTTCTTATCGTATATAGTTTTACTGTGTTAGCATTAAAGCCTTTTCTTTTTATGTAGACAAAAAGGGGGAAATGTTGTGGGATAATCTTTTTTACACTGTGAAGATGTGTCTGTTTTACCTCATCTGCCTAAGGCACTTTCTGATTGGTTTTATAAAGAACTGAATAGCCAATAG
>CABHPQ010162059.1:34193-49664 GCA_902168405.1 Peromyscus aztecus | reverse complement strand
GCATTTATAATTAACCTGTTTTAAATAAAAATATTGGTTTTTCTCTGTCCCATACCAGAGGGCTCTTTTGATATGGGACAAAAGAATCTTTTAACCTTTTATTTTAGGAATATGTCTGGGTTTAGAGAGGGAGTGAGCCCATTCCATCTCCAAAGCCAGCTTGGTATATTTGGGAATTTGGGCATAGATTCTCTTACTACTTCCTGCTGGAGGGGGGCACTGTAACTTATGGGGACACAAAGAACATTTTAGGATTATGGAGTAGCCTGTGAGGGTGTATCATATGAGCCAGTTGTCTTGAGACAGTTCTGGATATTGGATCATCTGGGCCATGGTGTCATTGGAGCCCTTTCAGGTGGTCTTGGCTGGTCAAACCTGATGCATCTTAATTTGGAACAAATCCATAGCCTCTGGCTTTCTGTGGAAACAAAAGCAGAACTTCTTTTCCAAAGCAACATATCCTTATATCCAAATTTTGAAGTCAAGGTACCTTTAAAATTTACATTTTGGCATAACTCAACAGCTTTTACAATCAAATGTTTTTCTTCAGTTACGAATATCAAAGAGAACATAATCCAGATTTTTTGTGTGATAGCCATCTTTACATGGCTTATTTTAAAGACTTTATTTTTAAAAACTATCTATTTGTTTATGTAACTGTATGTCTACATACATTTTTACATACATTGTAAACTATTTCATCTGAATCAGTCTTATTGTGAACCTATTGGTTTGAACTGCAGCCTTCTAAGCCTGAAAAGGCGCTGTGGCTGTTGGCTCTGCCCAGTTCAGCTTCCCAACATGGCGGTGGTACATTTTTGCCAGTTCTGGGAGCGATCAACTCTCAGAAATAGTGGGTCTACACTTTTATCAAAGCAGCGTGTAGCCCAGAAACCTCTTTTTTTTTTTTAAATAGTAGTAAAGACTAAATCTATCTGCTGGCAGATGCCTCATTTTCGCCATACTGGCGGTCAAACACTGAATGCCAGGAACTGGCCAGTAGTTCAAACACGCGTTTTGTGGTGTCTAGCTGCCTGTATGGGACATGAAGCAGGAACCTGGTTTTGGCTCTGTTTAGAATTGATTATTAGAAATTCTCAGGTTTAAGGTGGAAATTCAAGCCGTTGGGTGCCATTTGTTGCTGGAGAGCTTCTCTCCAGGTCCCACAAGTCCCGCAGTCCTACAACCCACATATAAAATAATCACTCAGATGCTTATATTACTTATAAACTGTATGGCCATGGCAGGCTTCTTGCTAACTGTTCTTATATCTTAAATTAACCCATTTCTATAAATCTATTCCTTGCCACGTGGCTCGTGGCTTACTGGCATCTTTACATGCTGCTTGTCCTGGCGGTGGCTCCAGGCGGTCTCCCCTATCCTTCCTCCTTCCTCAATTCTCCTCTCTGTTAGTCCCGCCTATACTTCCTGTCTGGCTACTGGCCAATCAGTGTTTATTGATATAGAGCGATATCCACAGCAGCTGCTCTTGGGGGACCCAAACCTCAGACCATCCTGGAACTTTCCTGCTGTCCCTGGGCACCCACTCTGCCTCATTGAAGATGATTCTGGGTATGATCCAGAAGAAAGCAAGTCATATTCTTAATTGGGTGCTCAGGACAGCCTCAAGAGATGGTGGATCTTGGCTGACAGAAGAATCTGCATGCCTAAGGTACTGAGCCCAAATGGGCTTTATCACTCCAGGCACTTATCATCTAGATCTCAGAACTCATCTCCCCTCATGTCTGGCCACCTGGACACTGAGAAAAACTTCACTACAGATCGCTGCCTTACCTATGCCCAGGTAAGGAGTCAGGTACTATACCTGGTGAATTTGGAGAACTGGACCTCACTGAATTCAAGCCAGTAGTGTATGGCTACGGATATCTGCTGGTCTTTGTCGATACTGTCACGGGCTGGGTAGAGGCCTTTCTCTCTCTAGTGGAAATAGCCCAAGTGGTAGCTAAGAAATTAATAATGGAAATTATTCCCAGATTTGGCTTTACCATATCTCTGGGTTCCAACAATGGTCTAGCCTTCACAGCCAAGTTGTCTCAATTGCTAAGGCTCTTAACAAATTAGAAACTGGAATATGTATCATCCTTAGGGCTCAGGAAAGATAGAGAGGATGATGAGAACTTTAAAGCAGATTTTAACTAAATATACTCTTGAGACTGGTGGTAACTGGGTTGACCTCTCGCCTTAAGCCCTTCTCGGGGTCTGCTGCACACCCTACCAAGAAAAGTTCACCTCAAATGAAATAGTCTATGGGTGACTATCTCCCATGATCCCTCAGGTACATGCTGGGCTATTATCAGATTGTCGCACTCCAATTTCTGAGTCCTTAAAAGGATTGCAATTAACCTTGGATAAGATTTTCCCTCAGGTTCAAGCTGCTCAACCAATTGGATACTGCCTGCCAGACCACCCATTCCTGCCTGGAGATGCTGTATTAGAGCCACATTTCAAAACTGGTGACTGGCTTGAACCTAAATGGAAAGGACCTTACTTCATGACTCTCCAGATGCATACTGTCCTGAAGGTTGCCGGTATTCCTGCCTGGGTTCATTGCTTGCACCTCAAGAAGGCACCAGAGGAACTCTTAGAAGAGGAGCCCAACTCCCAGAGGGGGAAAATGACTGAAAAGGGACCATCAAGAAGTAAATTTTCGCTGGGCAGCAGTGGCGCACGCCTTTAATCCTAGCACTCGGGAGGCAGAGCCAGGCTGATCTCTATGAGTTTGAGGTCAGCCTGGTCTACAGAGTGAGATCCAGGACAGGCACCAAAACTACACAGAGAAACCCTGTCTCAAAAAACCAATGGAAAAAAAAGAAGTAAATTTTCTAAGGTGTGACTGTCTAACATAACTTTAAGCATCATGTCATTGCTGTTGGAATCTGCATTATGATTGTTTTATGGCCAACAGTTTTATTTTTCGATTTATGCAAACAGAACCTAAATGCATCTTGATGGGGGGAAATAAAAGACATCCTTGTCATAGAAAATGCCCTGGTATTGTCTTGTAATACGAAAGATTGCTTGTATCCACCAGGGCCCAGAGTTTGGACAAAAGAAGGGCAACAAACAGTCTTCAGCCAGATGGATGGAGGACACTTAAGATGCACTAATCTGACCAATCCCAACGTAATAACAGACTTCAACATAATCAAATATTCTTAAAGGGTTCTGATAATGGAAATTATAGGTGTGCTAAGATAAGAAGGGGAAGAGAAGATTGATTAATCATTTCGATTGAACTTAATAATGTGGAATATAATCTCTGGGTCCATTTAGCACTAAAAAGTCAGTGAGAAAACTCCTTCTGTGCCAGAAGAGATTCCTCTATTCCCAGGCTCTTAAAAAGAAATTTTTAGGGAATAGGAGTTTTATATAAAATTTTACAAGGATAACTGGGGACAAAAATGGAACATGTCCCCACTAATGTTTTAAAAGGCGTGGCTGATGTTCCCATTGACAATGCCTTTTTCCTCCACTGCCTATGTTTTGATTGCACTAATGTTCCTTCTTAATGCAATTCCACTTCTTATCACATTCCCCCCTTAGGATGGGCTTTTTCTGTGGAAATAATACTTATTCTGCACTCCCTGCAGGATATAAGGGCTTATGTGGGATAGGATGTATTACACCTATTTTACTCAGCAAATCTTTACAATCCCTTAATAGAATTATAAGAGCTCTTCCTGAGAAATGAGGTGATTCCCTACACCTATTAGATTCCATTACAGTCACTGCTACCTCAGCCTTTCGGTTACCCATCCCATGTGAGAGCATCCTTGGTGAGCCTTGGCGTTAGCAAGCGTCTCTTAAAAACCACAATAACAGCAGCGAGTCCCGTAGACCCAGGGTGCTGATGGCAGTTTTCGTTGCCAAGGTTCTCATAGGATGCTGAAGTGGACTCTCATGGAATTTAGGAGGGACAGTTAGCAGTAGTGTGGGCAGCACAAAGAGAAGAGGAGGCGGTCCCAGAGTCTGTAGTGGGCAGGACCTGGGGAGAGGGAGTTTCATAAACTCCAGAGCTGCCAGAGAGAGGCTTGGCAGGAGCTATGGACAGAATGGGGGCAGTCATTGCTAGAAGTTAGCGGAGGCCTTCCTTGGCCTCCTGGTTTCTTAGAGATATGTCTAGTTGGATGAGAGAAACTGAAAACCTATTTATTGGTGAGGACCCAGAGATGGGCAGAAAAATGGGTGAGATCAGAGCTACAGGGAATGATCAGCCCAGGCAGAGCCAGGGAGAGCGCCAGGCAAGCAAGAGCTGGCCAGTGTAGGGTTAAAATTTAGGTGTTGTGTCATCGGGTTCTATGGCAGTATTCTTAAAAATTTTATATTAAAAGATTACTTATCTTCAGTTTTTGCCCCTCCTCTTATTCTACAACCCAAGATGAATGCAAAGCTGGCTCCTTGGCCGCCTTTAATCTTTCTGATGCTCATATGTCAATTTTACCTCTGCCCTCTGTGACCTTTTCTCAGCTCTCTGTACCACATCTTATAGAACAGGGCTCTCACAACAGTCAAGCGCTTGCTGGTCCAGGGGTTCACTCCAGCTGCTTTGTCTCACGTCATTGGGGAAGTGGCTCTCTTTGGACAGAGGAGTCACGGGTGATTTTATTTTGTGAGTTTTGCTTGACTGTGTTTTCTAATTTTGTAAAACGAGTGCTTATTTCTCACAGAGTGTAAGTAGTTAAACGCAAAAAACCAGCTTCTTTGAAAGTAGGGATCCCTTTGAAGCAAATTCCACAAAAAAAAAATCTAATGTCTGCTGAATGAATGAATAAACAGAATGTGTGCATTAATTCTTTTCCTATGTCCAACCTTTTATTCTACTTGTAATCCCATCTCCCCATAAGAGACGTCTGCATACACTAATCACATTAGCCTGCAAAGCCTGGCATGATTTTCCATGCCATGCCTCATTTTACCTCCTGCTGTTACTTTTCTCCCTCTTTGGGGTCCCTTTTTCTGCTGTTAATACTTACATGCAGTAGGTATTATCAATTAAAACATGTTGAATAAATAAAAAAAGTCAATGAATGTGATCGCCTTTGGTCATTCTTGGCAAAAGTCTGTTTTACTCTATAGGTGTGAATTTGTCTTGTTTCCCCTGCTTTACAGCGACTTGGGACATTTTGATATACCTCCTGGTGCTTAGCACATTGCTTGGCATGACGTGATATCAAGTATTAGCACTAGCAGGGAGGCCCATCAGTTGAGTCATTACTGTGAGCCTCAAGCTGTGTTAAACACTCTAGGAATCATCTCTATAAGGGCTAAGCATCCTTCATCCAGGATGTTCAGGATCAAAACCATCTCAGCTTAGCATATACTTGATGAGAAATCTAGGGGATGGTATCCTCTACAGATAGCTTGAAAGTAATCGCACTAAATGTTTTCAGTAATCTTGTACATGCCACCAAGTTCATGGTGTGGAAATTTCTGCTTGTGGTATCAGGTCCAAGGCTCAGGAAAAGTTAGACACTGGAGTGTTTCAGATCTCAGAGTCTGGAATTAGGAATGCTCAACCCCTATACTATTTATTTAATATTTTATTATTAAAATTACCTGAAATAGTAACAAGATTCTATATAGGATTTTCATGTGTGTATTTCGTTTGTTTGAGTCTTTCCCCTTCTCTCCCCCCCCACTGTCTTCCCTCTTCCATTTTCTCTATGTTCCCTTGTTATAGATGCGCAAAGCGAGGTGTAAGAGGGAATAGTCTTTTTTATATTGTGTTTCTTTTTCCATTTTTACCTGTGTGTGCATGCATGGTTTGCATGGGTGGGAGCACGTGTGTGTGTGTGTGGACATGTGAACACATAGGTGTGTGTGCATGTGGAGGCCCAAGGTTGATGTCTAGAATCATCTCAATTGCTCTTCCATCTGATTCAACAAGGCGGGATCTCACTATCAAACCCAGAGCGCCCCAAGATGCCTAGCCTCACTAGCTGGCTTGCTCTGGGGATCAAGAAGGATTATTACGCATACCTAAAGTGATCATCTAGGAAGTGGTTGAGCTGGAGTTTGAACCCCGACCTTCTAACACCAGATCACCAGATCCCATCCTCACAACCTATATTGATATTTTTTTCTCCCAGAAAAATTACATGTACACGTCTTTAAAAAAATAGATTTACTGACCAGATGTGGTGACACATACCTTTAATCTCAGTATTCAGGAGGCAGAGGAAGGGGAATCTGTGAGTTTGAGGCTAGCCTGATCTACATAGTGAGTTCCAGGATTACATAGACCCTGTCTCAAAATGCCAAAATATAAACAAACAAATAAAGATAATAAAAAGCTTTACTTATTATATTTTCAAATTATACGTGTGTGGGTATGTGTGTGTGAGTACAGGTGTCTATGGAAGTCAGAGGAAACTCCTTGGAGCTGGAGTTAGAGTGTTCAAGAGCTGCTCCATTTGGATTCTGAGAGTCAAACTCAGGAAGAGCAGTAGACACTCTTAACCACACAGCCATCTCTCTTGTCCACAGGAACACTCTTTCCTGATTGTTTGTATTTTGTTTTTTCGAGAAAGGATTTCTCTGGGTAACAGCCCTGGCTGTCCTGGAACTCACTCTGTAGACCAGGCTGGCCTCGAATTCACAGAGATCCTCTTGCCTCTGCCTCCCGAGTGCTGGGATTAAAGGCGTGTGCCACCACTGCCCGGCTCTATTTGAGATTCTTTAAAGCCTCTTTTTATGCCAATATCATGGGCCCCTTCCTAGTTTCTTGGCCTTCTCATATCCACCTGGATATATGTATTCAACAGTTAGGGGCTGGGACTGCATATGAGAGAGACAGCATATGGTACCTGTTTTTCCTAAGTCTGGGTTATCTTCCTTCATGCATTGCTTTCTGGCTCCATCTAGTTCCTGCATATTTCACTGTTTTTTATGGTTGAATAAAATTCCATTGTATTCCAGTTACAAGTACAATTACATGGTATTCCAACGTACCACATTTTCAGTAACCACTCACCCTCCACCTCTATTTCTAAATAATCTACACTTACAGGAATCGATGTTGTCATTCAGAAGGGACTTTCTATTGTTAGTCCTACGTTAGGGCTGAGGAAATTGACATTCTAGAGGAATGTTAATGTGCTCTGGTCGCCTTGCTAAGAAATGGCATTACAGGGAAGTACACGACAATCTGTGTGATTCATAGGCCTCAGAGTATAGTCTAGGACCCGCTGGGGGTCTACAACCCTCTGAGACGGGTCTGTAAGCGCAGAACCATTTTCATCGGTAATATTTGCCTTTTTCATTCTTGTGACTGTTTTGTGTGTGTGTGTTTTTTCCCAGGTGTATGGTGCGGTATCAGAATATCTTGAAGGCGGAAAGAAGAATTCAAATTCTCTTCTATCAAGACGGTCATGAAGCAAAAGTCCAAGAACATAAAATGGTGCCAATAGTTTCACCAATTTTTTTTCTGTTTTGCAAAATATTTTTCATAAAAATGTTATTCATACTGACATGTAATGTGCTTATTACTGTTACTTTTAAATAAACTGACAAGTATGTGTTTTAAGTGGTCAGTTTCAATTCTGAGTATGGTAAATGCTGATAGATGGGTACATGTGTGTGCACACAGGTTCTTCAGGATCTCAACATCTTCCAGAGCTAGAGAACAGATGTCTTGGGTAGTATTTAATTTAATATAAATTAAAAGGTTTATTTATTTTTATAGTATGTGTGTGATTTATCTGTCTCCATATATGTATGTGCCTCACCTGCAGGCCTGGTGCCCACAGAGGCCAGAGTGGGTGTTGGATCCCCTGGAATTGGAGTTATAGATTGTTGTGAACTGCCGTGTGTGTGAAAGGAACCAAACCCAAGTCCTCTGCAAGACCAGTGAGAGCTCCAAACCCCCGAGTTATCTTTCCAGCCCTGTGGCTTAGGTGACATTTATGTTTCCTTCCAGCTCTCTAACTTTAGCTCATTAGGCAATCTTGTCCAGATGCCAAATTTTGGAAGGCAGGGAGAAGGGCTGAAAGATCACTTATCCATCAGAATCAGCTCAGAAATGAATGACATCCTGAGGACCTGTCTCCATGCCTGATCTTGGTTACCTAGATTTGTTCTGATCTTAGCTGCTCTGCGAATTTCTGGAAACATCTATTCCTGTTTTGGGAAGCTACATAATCCTCAGTTATGATTCAACTCTCTAAGACTCATTATTTCATTCTTTTGTCCCGTGTTCTCGTTAATGCCTTTGCAATGTGTCTGGGTTTTTTGTTTGTTTTTTGGTTTTGGTTTCCCTCAGACTTGAGTGGACTTCTCTCAACTTTTAATGCTAAAGTTAACAAAACAAAGTGTTTCACAGTAGTCAAATACTTTCTGGAGAAGGGATTGGCCCCTAGTTGGCTTATTATATATCACCCACAGCACGTACAGGATTATAAGATATTTCATGCATTGAGTTCATTGCCATTTGAGTTACCAGGAAAAGGAACTGGGGAGGGGTGTTGAGAAAAGGGAGAATGGAATGCTTCACACTTTTGTAACAGCTTCAGACTTAATTAAAAACTAAATAAACTCCCAGCATGGTGACACACACCTTTAATCCCAATATTCAGGAGGCAGGGGCAGGTGAATCTCTGAGTTTGAGGCCAGCCTGGTCTACAAAGCAAATACCAGGACAGCCAGGGCTACACAGAGAAACTCCGTCTCCGAAAATAAAAAGCAAAAGAAAATTAAGTAAAATTAAATGTTGTTTCAAAGAAGACAAAGAAGAGACTCCCTGCCCCCTCCCTAGTCTTCCCTGACATGTTTGCTTCTGAGAACTTCTTTGTCAGCAGGTCACTGTTCTCTCAGACTAAGTCCAGCACACAGGATTGGTACAGGAAAAGTAAGCATGTCTCGGCTCACTGGGCTGTGAGGAAGGAATGTAGTTTAGGAGGGGGCCTTCGAATATTCGAGTCACAGTTTGGTGGGTTAAAAACATAAAAAATGGTCATCAGCCATTTGTATTTTTAAAAATATTTTTATTTTATAGTTAACTTAATTTCACATATCAGCTACGGATTCCCCCATCCTCCCCGTCCCAATCCACCCCCATTCCCACCTCTTCCAAGGCAAGGCCTCCCCTGGGGAGTCAGTCCAGCCTGGTAGACTCAGCCTAGGCAGGTCCAGTCTCCTCCTCTCTACACCAAGGCTGAGCAAAGTGTCCCAGCATAGGCCCCAGGCTCCAAAAAGCCAGCCTGTGGCTAGAGTTTTCCTGCCTGGCCCACAGTCAGGATAAATCTCTTTCACCTGCCAGTCCCACAGCCGCTCAGACACAACCAAGTAAACACAGAGACTTACATTGCTTACAAACTGTATGGCCATGGCAGGCTTCTTGCTAACTGTCCTTATATCTTATATCAATCCATTTCTATAAATCTATACCTTGCCACATGGCTTGTGGCTTACCGGCATCTTTACATGCTGCTTGTCCTGGTGGCTGGCTGGCAGTCAGTCACTCCTTCTGCCTTCCTGTTCTTTTTATTCTCTCTGTTAGTCCCGCCTACACTTCCTGCCTAGCCACAGGCCAATCAGTGTTTTATTAGTAACACATTTGCCATACAGAACATCCCACATCACCAGCCCATTGAGAACTCTGTTTACTTCCACATCTCAGTCTTCAGTTGGCTTGTTGGTTTTGTTGTTTGGGGTTTTGAAGTCTTTGCTCTGGGCACTAACCCTCTGTCAGATGTGCTTCTGATAAAGATGCTTTTTCCTACTGAGTAGGCTGCCTCTTCTCTAGAATTCTGGTGTTTGGGGAGGTGCAGACGCTTTTCATTTTAGTTCCACGAGGTCCCTTTCGTCACTTGCCTGCTCTGCTGGACCCCTCTGACCTTCCTGAGCCTGTAAGTGGAACTGAATTCCCTAAGCTCTCCTCTAACGGCTTTGGAGTGTCTACCAGTCAGGTCTTAGGTTGAGGTCCTTGAGCCATCTGGAGGTGACTTGTGTGAAGGGTGAGATGCGAGGGTCGAGCTTCACTGTTTGGAGCCCTCCAGCTTGATGGCACCGTTTGTTGAAGAAGGGCTGGATGGAGGGACTTCTATGCACTTAGAGTGATTTGTTTTTTCCTAAAGAAAGGTTCAGCAAATTAGGACAATATAGAAAAATAAAAGAGAAAAGGAACTTAAAGATATGAACATGATTTAAAATGTGTATTACTGTAAACCCAGACATACCAGGTGTGTATATGTGATGGTGTTTTCATACTTTTTGCTTATTTAATGGCATTTAGTTTAGTGAGTAATTTCTTTGAGTGAGCCATTGGCTGTTTGCTCAGCATTTCCCCACAACAGCACACTTGGAGAAAGGAGGTGACAGAAAGCGTTATTCCTGACAGGGCCACTTGTTGGCTGTGATATTTGTCAAGTGTCTAAGTTTTGCCTGTGGTCTTCATGACCCGAATCTACTGCACAGATACATTCAGTAGGAAAATGCAAGATCTTAAGGACCAAAGTATTTTGAAAGATAAAAACTTGTATTCGGGACCGAAGTCATTAACTGTATTCCTCAGGCAGAATGCTCCAGGTGAGGACACCAGAGATGGGCTCTGTGTTCTAGGTCAGTATAAGACTAAAGCATATTCTTGGTGTTGCAAAGCAAATCAGTGGTTGAGCCAGCTGTACCTCATTTTCCCACTCCAAGGAAAAACTTTCAAGGTTAGAGGTGAGTGCCTTCTAAGCCAGCACAGCAGGGCAGTTTGAAAGATTTTTGTTTGTTTGTTTAACAATATTATCATTATCGATTTTGTTACATTCTTATTGTATGTGTGCATGTGTATGCCTGTCATGGCACACGTGTGGAGGTCAGAGGACAACTTCCAGGAGTTGGTTCTCTCCTTTTATCAGGTGGGTCCTAAGGACAGAACTCAGCTTGCCAGACTTGGTGGCATGCATTCATACCCACCGAGCCGTCTTGCTGGCCTACGCCAGACAGTTCTAACTAAGGGAATCAACTTTTAGATCTTCACCCATTTATGCCGTCTTCTGGGAGTGTGCCTGACTGTGCATGCCAGTTCTTTCCCAAGTCCTGTTAGCATCCTGCTGTACAGGAAGAGTGTACACTCAGCCCTCTTGATGGCCCCATGAGTTTAAACGCCAAACAAAGGAACACTTTAAAATAAGGAATTCTACAAGAGCTCCTTTAATAATTAAACAAAAAGGAAGGAATAAAGTCGTCTGACCTTTCATCTTCCAGTTCATGTACCTGCACGACTCTTTTGGGAAGAGTTGGCCAGCAAGAAGGTACTTGGAATTGTTAGAATTGGACACTGTGAAGTAGGGTAATGCAGGAGATGTCATTCTCTTCCAGGTCTAGGTTATTGTGTTGGAAATCTTTGCTGCAAGCAAGAGCCCCTAGAATGCAAAGCTAGCAACAAATCTCAAAAAAAAAAAACCAACCAACCAAACAAACAACAACAAAAGAAAAAAACCCAACCAAAACCAAAAAAAAAAAAACCCTCCAAAACAGCCTTTTTCTCTACATATTTGAGACAATCATTCTGTTCAGTACATTCTCCTCACATGCCAAGACTTTTGGAAAGAAAATACCCTCAAAAGAGAAGTAGGAAGATGAGGAAAAGTCTTTTTTGTATTTTAAATTTTATTTTAAGATAGGATCTTATGTAACCTAGGCTAGCCTGGAACTTACTACATAGCACAGGCTGGCCTTCAACTCCTGCCTCAGCCTCCTGAGTGCTGAGGTCCCAGGTGTGAGCTCCATGTCTGACTGATACTGCTGTTCTCTTCAGGGACACTTGGAAACTTGGAATGTGTTCTGGGTCTGACACATCATTCATTATCCATGGAATAAACGCACAAACAAAAGTTTTATATGGTTTCCTTCATACTGTGCTTCAAGCAATATAGTTAACATGGTAGGTGTTTCTTTTTTCTCTTCTGAATCTTACCTTTAGTGTTTATTCCAACAGCAGACAATCATCACCTTATTTTATTTTGTAAAACATTTAATGATGCGCAGGCTGAACCAGTAAGTGTGATATATACTCTTTCTTCCACAGGAAAAATTCGAGTTCTACCTTGTCTAGCAAGGCTGTGATTTATAGATCTTTTGTTTAGTTGCTTTCAAAAGCTGAACCCTATCCTGATACACACAGAGCAAATGGATAGCATACCTTCTGTGACATTGCTTGTTTTATCAAGAACTTACAGAGTTAGAGTATCAGGATTGAGTGAGGATAAATTAATAATTATTTTATAAATTATTCTAAATAAAAATTATTTATGGGCTGTACTGTTTGAATATTGCATATTTCATCAATATTGCTTATAAGATACGTTGATAAATTGTTTATTTTTTTTGGTTAAAATTTTAATCTATAAACAGAAACTTAGAGCATTAATGACGGTCCTAACCACAAAGTTTCTGGGAAAAGCAGGCTAGGTTCAAAGCTCTATGCAAACATGAAGTTTCTTGAATTATGTACATCAAATCTATATACTCTTTGTATGTGTTGTTGGGTAGACTTTTTATTACTGACAAATACCAGAGGGGAAGGGGGGGCGGTATTTTGGCTCAGGATTTCAGAGCTTTTAGCCCATGGCCTCTTTGACCTCACTATTTCTGGGAGTTTCTTGATTTTTTTTTATTGAAGTCTTCAGAAATGCCTATTAAAATACCTATTTCAATGAAGATAGAAATTAACTTTGGCTTCCTTAATTCAATTGACAGTGAGGATCAGCATCACCAGTTAGGTTGATATGTGATATTTTCCATGAATGAAGTTAGATAAATCTCTAAGACTCTGTGTGTGTGTGTGTGTGTGTGTGTGTGTGTGTGTGTGTGTGTGTGTATGACTTCCCAATATGTTCTTGAGTACATCAGACTAAACAGGGCATCTTTGAAGTGAAAGGGTGACAGGTATAATTAATTAATTTAAAACATAATTCTAAAAAAATAACTTTATTTAGTAATTCTTGCAGTTTTTCTTTTCTTCCTTTTTTTTTTTTATATATTTTCCTTTCTTTTTGTCAATGAACCTAGGGCCTTAGTCTTGCTAGGAAAGTGTTCATTGTTGAGCTACAATCTTGACCATTGGTATTTGATAATTTAATGTTGAAAGACTACATTTCCCAGCTTCCCTTGCAGATTACAGAAGTCCTTTCTGCCCCTATAAGGGGCCCAAGCCATCTTCCTCAGTAGGCGTTTTGGCCATCTGCACATGTGGGTGGCAAAATGCTCTTTTGTTGTGAATAAACATGGCCCAGCCTTAGGTCAGACTAAGCCTCTCTTTCTTTCTGACTTCTGTCTCTACAGCTGCCTTTTAATAATCTAATATATGGTGCAGAAAGCCCGGGAAGGCCTCTGGAGCTCTGCCCCCAGCAGGCAGTTCCAAGCCTGTACTAGGATGTGAGGGCACCTTGGGGCCACCCTTTACTCCCAGGCAGCCTTTTCTTTGCACCCAAGATCCGTTGGCTGCAAGACCACTTGTACAGTTGAAAACTCAGACAACCTTCCACTAGCTCCATGGCCCTTAACCATGAAACTGTATAGTTTGGGGATGCCCCCTTACTTTCCAGGGGCACTTGGTCATTCCAGAACTTAGAGGACACTCTAAGCAGCTGGACATTGACCTCTGTCTTTTTAACCTTGGTTCTGGACCCAGCCATGGCTTCCAAATTTTCTGTTCCAAAAGACACTCCTTTGGCCTGTTCAAAGGCTAACTTAAAGGAACTCCAATTAGGAGAATTAAAACTGGTGACTCTCCTCTGTTTAGTGCAAATCTAGCCTCAGTATGCATTGGACAAGTGGCCACTGCTGGCCCAAATTTGGAATTTTTGATTTTTAATATCTAAACTGACTTAAATAACTCCCTAAGACGGAATGACAGCATGGTCTGAGTCCCCCGCCCTTCCCCCATAAAACTCCCAGCTTTCTTAAATCTTTCTCAAGACTCTGGCTTAAAACCATGCTGAGAGCCAGAATGCTCGCCATTTCTGCTGGGTTCCAAACTTGCATCTTCACAATTACAATTATCCTAGCTGAGAGAGCATAGAACTCTTTTGCCTTATGTTTTTGGCTTACCTTGTTTCTGCCCCTCCACACCTAGAAAATCCCGCTTGCATCTTTAACAGCTCAGAGGTAAAAGCATTTCAGGTTGTCTGCCCCATCTGCAGACACACACACACACACACACACACACACACACACACACACACACACACTGATTATGGATATGTAGATCACTGGGTTCAGTCTCAGAGAGTTTCAGATGTCTTTTGAGTATGGATACTATTGAAAATGGTTTCATACTGTCTTCTCTACTGAGAAGACTGGCTCTGGAGTTGGAATTTGGCTGACATGTTGGTTTAAAAGTTTCTTCTAAAGTCTCTGTCCTGGGTCAGACAGGCCACCTGACTGTGACAGAGAAAGAAGAAAACCAGAGCAGCTCAGGAAAAGACAGTATGTGCCTAAGAACGGCTAAAAGGTAAGCTATTCCCAATAGAGATTACTGTTGTTTATCTCATACTCCTTTTCTTGGTTTTGTTTACTATCGTGAAAAATGACCAAGTATGATCACAGATGGTTAACTCTCTAAATTCTGCTCCCTCTTATATCTCTAAAACTTCTGCCAAAGTATGAACTTTATCTCAGCATTTGTAAGTGTGGTTTTCAAAGGCTGTAAGATCCCAAGCAGCAGGGTCTTGCTATGTATCTCAGGCTAGCTTTGTACACTCAGTTCTCTTGCCTCTGCCCACCAAGTGAGGTGGACCACCATTGTGTGCCACCACACCTGGCTGAAGAGTTTAACACACTCATTTCTAGGAATTAAGGAATCAAAAGACTCCAATAAGTAGACAATAGAATATTTTACAGGTTTCTAATTATTGATCTCTATCAGAATTGAAGGGGGGTCAAGTCATCAGGCTTGGTGCAAGTGCTTTCACCCACTGAGCTATCTCTCTGGCCATACCTTCTAAAAATATTTGATCATTTACAGATAACTAGGGCATCAAGAGCGAGTGTATTTGGAAGAAGACAATGTAACGTTTTCATTTTAACTAGTTTTATTTTAAAGTATATCTTTGCAACTATTTACATTTATGTTAGAAATGTTAAATATTAGCTAAAACATTAAAATTTTTTTCTTTAATGAATTTTTATTGAGTAAAATTCATGTGCTATGAAATGAACCACTTTTTCAAAGAATACTGCTCAGTGGGTATTTCGTATATGCACCATGTTGTTCAACCATCACCTCTATTTATTTCCAAGATTTTTTTTTCTCATCCTAACAGAATACTCCGTACCCAGTAAGTAGTCTCCCTGCATTTCCTCTTTCCCATGTAGCTCTTCTGGGAAACACTGGGCTGAATACTATTCATTTAAATTATTCAAAAGTTTTGATTATTTAATTTATGATGTTTTAAATTAAAATAAGACTTATTTTAAATTATTGTATGTTTGTGCAGGTGTATGTCCACACGAGTGCAG
>CABHPQ010162059.1:22507-34093 GCA_902168405.1 Peromyscus aztecus | reverse complement strand
TGGTATTGGTGGAGAGATCACACATGTTGTGGGACACGTTGGCTTGCTCACAAAAAGCAACAAACTCTTCTCCTTGTACACACTCTCAACTCTCAAACCAGTCGCCAATGGAAAATTTCCAGTTGAAATTCAGTGGCCGGGGGTGGAAGTTAACCACCTACTGGAATATTCTCTAGCAACAGGTATTAGCCATGGATTCTCAAGCTTGGCTGTGTGTTAAGATCACCTGGGGAAGGTTTTTAAAAACACAGTGTCTAGGCTGGATTCATAGCTAATGAGCTGGAGCTCGGGCCAGCTCTTCTTGTATTTTTGGTTGTGAGCCTAGCTTTTAACGACTGAGCCATCTCTTCAGCCCGGGTCAGCTTTTCTTAAAACCAGAGAACTATTGGCGTTTGGGGCTGTGTAACTCAGCTGTCCTGTGCTCAGAGGGATACTTATCAGCATCTTGGACTCTAGATACCTCCAGATGCCCATGATGCTTGCCCTCAGCCATTGCTAAAGGCTTTCCAAGGCGTTGGGGTATGTGAGTGAATCATCCAGTTGAGAGTTAGTATTCTCTGGGTAGGATGCAATCATCGTCATTTTGAAAAGCTTCTCAGCTGGTTCTGATGCAGCCAGGCTTGAGAACCAACACTCTGATGGTGTTTCCTTTGGGAACTGGATCTTGTGGAAAGTCTCCGAAGTTTTAGAGTTTTTCTTATTGACTGTAATTTAATAGGCCAGGAAGAATGGGAATGTTCTGGGTCAGATGAGTGCTTCTTCTCATCCTACCCCAGTCGTGATTTGTTCCTTTCTATCCAGGAAACAGGAAATCAGACTATGAATGATCTCAGCCAGCTGAGCCTGTCACCAAGATCCAGCATCTTTGTGGTGAGCAAGGGACTTGAGCTAACGAAAGATCTAAGCAAGCTGGATGACTACAAGATATGTGAAATTGATATAGTATTTTTTACCTTGTCCTGTGGTGTCATGTGGGTCAAGTCCCTGTGTTGGAGGACCTCTTTACATGTTTTCAATTAGCAGACATTGAAGTCTGTTGTGGAATAATCTTTTTGTACATTGTGAAGATGTGTCACTCTGATTGGTTTAATAAAAAGCTAAATGGCCAATAGCTAGGCAGGATTTCCAGGAACAGAGAACTCTGGGAAGAAGAAGGGTGAAGACACGAGGAGTTAAGAAGGAAGCAGGAAAGCAGGGTGGACAGTACGTTGATGAGGTAAACGAGCCTGAGGCAGCACAGAGATGAATAGAGATGGATTCATTTAAGTTATAAGAGCTAGTTACAAACAAGCCTAAGCTATTGGCTGACATTTGATTTGGAAGCTGGTGGGACAGAGAAAGATTTGCTATAGAAGTCAGTAATAATAATAATACTAATAATAAGATTTTAATATAGGGTTGTGTTATGATTTAGATAGGAAGTGGACCCCAGGGGCTCATGAACTTGGACACCTGACTCCCAGCAGGTGATGCTGTTGCGAGAAGCAGGGTCTGGCTAGCCACTGTGGGTCCTAGAGGTGAGTCTCTGAGGATGACAGTTTGGCTGGCTTCCTGCCCCAGGCTCTCTGCCCCTACCCTCTGCTTCCCGATTTACCTCACAGGAGCCTTGTCAACATGCTCTCTCTGCCTTGCCATTGCCACCATGACAGACTATACCCCTTTGGAGTCCCATGTAAAATAAGATTATATGAGAATAAGGCTCATGAGGCTCTGTGGCAGAGGCCTGGAACCCTAGTATTCTGGAAGTGAGGCAAGAGGATCAGGAGTTCAAGGCCAACCTCAGCTACATAGTGAGTTAGGAGCCAGCCTGGACTACATAAGACCCTATCTCAAAAAATAAAGAGTGGAGGTCCTGTGCAGACAGAATTTTGTTTATTTTGTTTTCTGCTAGTCCAAACTCACTGATTCCTGTATTTTAAGAAGTGTCCAGCTCATTAGACATGAGTTTTAAACTGATAATGTGAAAAGTTAGCGGTAAATTACAAATCAGAGAGAAACAACGTTTTCTTGTCTCTGAGAGACGTGAAGTAAGAATCCTGGGATCTAAAATCCCAGGTTATTAGACAACCAGTGAAAGTTGCTCATTCTAACATTGGATGACACCACTGTACAACAGAAAAGTAACTGTGCTTGCCAGAGACACTGAGCGGTGCTGTAGGGCCATTCATTTCCTCCCACTGTCCCCTCCCCTCATGACAGAATACAGTCTGATTCAACAGTGACAACACTAATGATGACCGAAGAAATTTTCCCAAGGGAGCAAGTGAAATAATTCTGTCCAATAAGGGAGACCACGTCAGTTCATATTACTAAAGACTCCTGCCATGCGCACAGATTTGAGCTACATTGCAAAAGATTCCAAATTAAATATTTAAGAGAGGTAAGAACATGGACTTACAGATCACAATCTAGATGTGAACTTTGGACCTGCTCATGGGCATGTGGAGGGGAAAGGCCAAAGGAACGAACCCAGAGAAAGAAGCGTGGCTTAGAACCCTGCCAAGGGTCGGTCAAACACAGCCAGCAAAATCAGGAAGGCAACTCATTACTACTCCAAGGAGAAAGCTTGAGGAAAAACAGAAACTGGAACGCCTTGTTGATCATCTGAATCCAGTTGCTGAGAGTTTAAACAGAGGCACAAGGAGCTCGTGGGATTGAAGGAGTCTGTGCGGAATCCAGAAACTTGAAATTTAGAAAGCATGCCACAGGAAGGCTAGAGAGATAAGGGTGCTTGCTGCTCTTCCAGAGGACCAGAGTTCAGTTCCCAGAACCCGCCATGAGCAACTCACAACCGCCTATAAAGGCTCCAGAGTATCCCAGCCTTCTTCTAGCCTCCATAGGCACTTGCATACATGTACACACACCGCACACAGCCACATACAAATACGGAGAATAAAATCTTTTAAAAAAATAAAACACATACCACCCAAACTGAAATCCAACTGAACACATGTCAGGACTGTGCATCCTGCCAGGACATACAGAAAGCCAAACTCTCATCTGCAGTTTGGTTTATTTTTGAGGCAGCCAAGGGAGACCCACCTCTTCTTGAGGCACTGAGCAAGTAATCCGTGCTACTAAAGCCTGCTGCTGTTTTAAATCACCATTTGTGTTAATGATGAGTTCCTACTCTGCACACTCCTGATGGTCATTTTCCTAAGCAGTAAGCAAACACGTTGGGAAATGGGACAGTTTGACTCCCTGATTGGAAGCGACTGGATTTTCCCTTGCTGGCCTGGCTGCACTGAACAGGGACACTGGATTCCCATGACACCATGAACACTCCACAGTGAATGCCTTGAGGAAACTGCTTACTCTGGCTCCGGAAAGTGCAACCCCTGTCGGGGCTGTTTCGGTCGGACTGCCCTTTTGGCCAAGTCCCAGCGGACTCTTGATAGCACTGCAATCATTTCTGCTCCTTTTGGGAGTGGTGTTAAAAGGAGGCGCCGATGACTGGTGCCCACATAAACCTTCATTTATTAGCGTGTGAGCTTTGCTGTGATTGCTTGTAAACAGTTCTCCTCTGGCTATAGAAACTGGGTGTTTAGCTCCCTCCCTAAGCTAGCTGGAAGACACCCTCTCACACTGCCCCACCCTCCACAGCGTTACATCGGGTCTAATGGAAGGCTCCTCTCAAGCGGTGGAGCAGGTAACAAGAAAGGACAACAGGGCGGGATTGATGAGGGTAGCCTGCACACGAAGTGCAGAAATGATAGAGCAGTGGAAGAAGGGCAGAGTTGAGCAGCTGGCAGGCTTGTGTGGAAGACGCAGAGCCACAAGACCGGCTGCTGGCAGGAGCAGCAGCTGAAAAAGTGGCCGCAGCTGCTTCCCAGATGCTAGTGACGGTGGCAATAGCCGTAGCAATAAGGGACAACTAAAACCATTCAAGACGCGCCCGAGATGGAAGCCAGAGAGATGGTGGAGGTAGAGAGAGGGTAGCGAGGTGAGGCCGAAGAAGGATGGAAGGCTACGAAGAGGGACTGGGAAGATAGCTCCGTCAGTAAAGAGCTTGCTGTGGGAGCATGAGGGCTTGGGATCACTCACAAAATGCTGGGTATGACGGTGTGTGCTTGTAATGTGATGTCTTATGCTGGTGTCTTAGGGTTTCTACTGCTGTGAAGAGACACCACGACCTTGGCAACTCTTATAAAGGAAAAACATGTAATGGGGGTGGCTTACATTTATTTTCAGAGGTTTAGTTCATTATTGTCATGGTGCTGACGTGATGGCGTGCAGGCAGACATGGTGCTGGAGAAGCAACTGAGAGCCCTACATCAAACGCAATAGGAAGTAGTCTCTTTCACTGGGTGTAGCTTGAACATAGGAGACCTCAAAGCCTACCCCAACAGTGACACACTTCCTCCAACAAGACCACACCTACTCCAACAAGGCCACACCTCCTAATAGTGCCACTCCCTTTGGGGGCCATTTTCTTTCAAACCACCACAGCTGGGGAGGCAGAGACTGGGTGATCCCCAGAGCTCAGCGGTCAGACAGCCTAATTTCATCAGTGAACCCCAGGTCCCACCAAAAAGATCCCATCTCAAAAAGTCTGGTGGGTTATTAATGCAGAACGACACTCAAGAGGGTGTACTTGCTGGTGTGTGTACATGTACACACATACACAAATGAATTAATTAATTAAAGGACACTAAAGAACTAGAGAAGAGAAACTGTAGCTCTGGTCACTGGAGAAGCTTCAGAGAACTGCCAAGCCCTGAGGGCCAAGGGTCTCATGCCCCAGGCCTGTGATCTGGCTGCTGTCAAGAGTTGGGGAATCCAGACACATAGGCTCACCAGGAAGCTGCTACTGCTAAGGGCTAGGGAATATCCATTTTCTATGTTTACACAGGAGCTCTAATACCTGTCAAACCAAGGAGGAGTTCAGCTCCCAGTCTTTTGAGAGAGCTGTAACACCAGAAGGTGCTGCCTGATGCTGATCCCTCCTGCCTGTGGCTGCCACCCACAGCCATCAAAGTCTCCTGGAATATAACAAGCTACCAAAACCTACCAAAACCTAGCACTTGGGAGTTCTGTTTGGATAGAGCAAAAGGCCTAGTTGGCCAATTGGCCACAGATGGAAAAGTGAAAATGAAATATAGAAGACCAGGATTTCAAAAATGTGGTCGGTTGAATAAGAATGGTCCCATGAGTGACCTGCCGATGACTGGTCCAATTTGAGGTCAACCCCATGAGAGGGACCTACACCTGATGCTGCCTGGATGGCCAGGAACCAGAGGCTGGACAGCCCAGATACCCAGGATAGAACCAAACCAACTGGGGAGGGGACTTAATGAAATGACTCCTAACAATATTCTGTTATACTCATAGATTGGTGCCTGGCCCAATTGTCATCAGAGAGGTGTTATTCAGCAACTGATGGGAGCAGATGCAGAGACCCAGCCAAACACTAGGCTAGGGAACACCCCTGCAGAAGGTGGAGAGGGGAATTGCAGGAGCCAGAGGGGTTAAGGACACCATGAGAATGCAACCTACAGAATCAGCTAAGCAGGGCTCCTAAGGCATCACAGACACTGCAGCGACAAGCACAGACCCTCTATGTGTCTGAGCTAGGTCCTCTGCATATATGCTATGGTGTGTAGCTTGGTGTTCTTGTGGGACTCCTAACAGTGGGAGTAGGCGGTGTCTCTGACTTTTTTGCCTACACTTGAGACCCTTTTCCTCTTCCTGGGCTGCCTTGTCCAGTCTCCAGGGTTTGTGCTTAGTCTTACTGTAACTTGTTATGCTGTGTTTGGTTGGTATCCCTGGGAGGAGTAGATCTGGGGGAGAGGGGAGATGTGTGTGTGTGTGTGGTGGGGAACTGAGAAGAGTGGGGGAAGAAGATGTAATGTATGAGAGAAGAATAAAAGAAAAAGAAGAGAAGGAATGGTACAAACCATTTTCTTTTCAATTAATGGAAGAATTCTGGAAAAACAAACAAAAGAATGGCTCCTATAGGCACATATATTTGAATTCTTAGTCATCAGGAAATGGCACTACTTGAGAAGGATTAGGAGGTATAGTTTTGTTGGAGTAGGTGTAGCCTTGTTGGAGAAAGTGTATCACTGGGAGTGGGCTTTGAGGTTTCAAAAGGCCAAGCCAGGCCCAGTGTCTCTCTTTCTGCTGCCTGTGGATCTGGATGTAGAATTCTCAGCTCCTTCTCCAGTATCGTGTCTGCTTCTGTATCTCCACGCTCCCCACCATGAAGATAATGGACTAAGCCTCTGAAACTGTGAGCAAGTCTCAGTTAAATGCTTTCTTTTATTTCTTTGGACATGGTATCTCTTTACAGCAATAGAACAGTAGCTAAGACATAAAACAAACAAAACGAAAAGCCCAGTAGCTAGGGATTTAGCTCGGTTTGCAGAGTGGTTGCCAAGTATACATGAGCTCTGGGGCCAATCCCAAGCACTGTATAAACTAGGAACATGCTTGAACTCTCAAAGCCCCAGAGGTAGAGGCAAGAGGATTAGTTCAAGGTTTTTCTTGGTTGCTTAGCTGTGAGGACCTGGGAACCACCACAGCCGGCAGAATGATGGTCTGAGGGAGGTGAGGTGATAGTTCGGTTCAGCACAACTAAGTGGCTGGAGTTGGCTCAAACTTCGGGAATCTGACCCCGAGTAAGTTTATTTTAGGTACATTAGACAATTCGGTGAACACTTTCCTGGTGATAATTAGCTTAATCCCACGTGCACAATAAAGCTTAAGATGTAACTACATCAAAACTCTTTGTCAAATGCATGTGACATCTTCCATAAAGGTGGACTCTGTAGATTGAAAAGCTCACAGTAAGGGTCTAGGGATGATCCAGAATGGTCTTGGCCACACCGATAAAGCAAAGGTCACTAGCTTATTAACCACATCTACTCCCAGCCTTCTGGGTGGATAACAGCTATGCATCCTTTCCTTTGAAGGAATAACACTATGTGTTTAACATTCCTGGTTCACCTACCTGTGAACACAAGGACCTCCATGCTTTCTACGTCCCCACACATAGCAAGTTCAAGGCCAGCCTAGGCTACATGGGAACTTAACCACCATTTCAGATGAGTTGTCAATGAAAAAAACAGTCTTTGTTGTTGTTTTTGTTTGGTCTTTGAGACAGGGTTTCTCTGTGTAGTTCTGGTTGTCCTGGAACTCACTCTGTAGACCAGGTTGGCCTTTAATCTAGAGATCTACCTGCCTCTGCCTCCTGAATTTGGGGGTTAAAGGTGTGTGCCACCACTGCCTGAACGCCCTCCGGGTACCCCCCGCCCCCCCCAACCAAAGCTTTTTTGAGTTGACAAAAAAATCCATTTCCAAATTAACTTTGGATGATAACTGTCAATTTTATAAGAACTTACTAAAAAATGACGTTTTCAACATGTAACTAAAATCTCAAGTTAATCAAAGGCTTAAACATAAAAAGTGAAGTGAGACAGCACTAGAAGGATTATTTTCTCTTTCTAGTGCATATGCTCTTACAGTCCTCTCCTGAGGGCTGGAGAGGCGGCTCCATGGTTAAGATACGTATTGCTCTTGCAGAGGACCTGAGTTCATATCTGAGCACCCATGTTAGGGGGCTCACAACTGCCTGTAACCCCAGTAACAGGATCCAGTGCCTCTGCCCACAACAGGTACCTGCCATGCTCACTTGCACACACACCCACACCACATACACATAATAAAATAACCAATATAAAATCCCCTACAGAGCCGGAAAGATGGCTCAGTAGGTGAAGGTGCCTGCCACCTAGCCTGACCACCTGAGTCTGATCCCCAGAGTCTATGTGGTGGAAGGCGTGAACTTGCTCCTGAGAGTGGCACAGGGCACCACTCACCTAATCCTGTACAAATCACTGACAACATCCTCACCAGTCAGTTTCTAGACTGCTGATTGATGACTCTCTTCCCCCTTGAGACCCTTTTCAGAGAGAGAGAGAGATCACCTCCATCTCTTCTACTTCTCCCAGGCTGTAGGCTTCCCCTCCCCCATGTCGGGTTATTCCTTTTGTAGGATTTTGTTTGCAAATCTGCACACGAGACAGCTTCTCTGTGTGCAGGCTTGTGCCGTCCATCGTCTTCTGCTTGCAGTTTCCTGACTCTGGGTTTTAGCCCGTGGTGGTCAAGGGTTCTTACACATCACTATGCACCCAGAGGGCTCTGAGCAGCCTTGCAAATTCCTTTCTAACAAGTTTCTAGCAGGTGCTATCGCTGCTGGTGGTGGTACACGAGGGGTCAAAGTTTAAGAATCACTGTTTTATGTAGTGTTGATTCACTCAAGAGATTAAAAAAAAAAAAAAACGACTTGACAGGGACCTGTTATCAGCTGGGGAGAAGATGCTTTCAGGACAGTACTAGATTAGAGTGGGTAAGTGTCCCCAGATGTGAAACTGGTTTTTGCTGTGGCAAAGAAAAATTGGATTCTAGGAATATTTAGGTGATGACACCGAGAATTTGAGTACTGATGGTTTGTCGTAAGTTTGTCGACAGTGACTGGGACAAGACGTTCTAGAGTGAACTTTAAGTAGCTAGCATTGGGGGTTGGGCTGAAATCGAGTCTGTTCACAGAGAGCGAGACATACTTGTCTCTGCCAGTAGGTCCATGTGAATGAAAAAGAACCAGTTTGTAGGGAAGGTGAATGGGATGGCAGGTTTGCATCATCCCCGGCAGTGCTGGGATGAGTGGGCAGTGAGGAGGTGCAGACCCACTGGTGTGGGAGGGCAGTAGGATGCCTTTTAGGTAACCAGCTTTAACATGGAGTCTGAGCAGGGGCCAGAGCTTCTCACCCAGATGCTAGAATGTACGAGAAGGTGGATGTGGGACTGCTAAGAACGGGAAAGTGTCATTATTAAGAAAGCGAAAGGTTTGATTGGAAGAAGTTATTATATATTGTCAGGAGGTATAAAGATAGGCTATCCAAGGAACTACCTAACAGCAGCTGTCAGATTCTAGAAGCATCCTTTCTCAGGAAGATTATCAGGAAGCAGAATGCACTCACTGCTCCAGCCACATAGGTAGCGAGTGCCCTCTGCTGGGCGTCTTTAAATACAGACAGCTTGGCCCTTGACTTCAGTGTCAAGACCGAGGTTTGGGTGCAAGCTGATCAGGACCAACCTTGACTCATGGTGTGCATGCTTTGTGGGCCGAGGCATGGGCAGAGTGAGCACGGTGTGGGGTGGATGGACACTTGGAGCAGCAAAGTGGGAGCAGGGGAGTGCTGAGGTGTCGTTTGTGAATCAGTACAACAGTGAAAGACTAGGCGGCATTTACAGAATCAAAGAGGTTTCATTTTAGAAGGCTAATGAATGAGAAGGCTTGAAGTGGCGATCAGTTTTGTTTTCTGGTAGAAACTCTTTTGGTGTTGAGTGAAGTCTCAGATGTTTGGCTGAGGAGCGGTCATTTAATGACTAATGTCCAGCTTTGAGTAATGACACTAAACACCCAACATCAAGAAAGAGAAGTCCAAGCCCAGACCAGAGTCTCAAATGCCCTGGCCATTCCTTTTCAGGCTGTTGTTCGCTAGCCTGACTGCACTCTCAGATTTATTTTCCCCTCTACCATGACCTGCCTTCTAAGGTCCTGGACTTATTCGCTTACCCTCAAAGGAAGAAATTGATTAATATCAGACTAGTTAGTCCTTTGTAACCTGAATGCTGAAACTAAGTTAACTTAACATTGTATACACAATAGGTTGATTTTAATTGTGTTGCAGTGCGTGCTGGCTAATTTTATGTAAACTTGATATAAACTAGAGTTATCTGAAAGGAGGGAACTGAAACTTGAGAAGTATGCCTCCATAAGATTAGGCTGTAGGCAAGGCTGTAGGGCATTTTCTTAATTAGTGATTGATGGGGGAGAATCCAGCCCATGGTGGGTGGGCTATCCCTGGACAGATGGTCTTGGGTTCTATAAGAAAGCAGGCTGAGCAAGTCATGAGGAGTAAGCCAGTAAGCAGTACTCCTCCATGGCCTCTGCTTCAGGTCCTGCCTCCAGGTTCCTGCCCTGTGTGAGTTCCTGTCCTGACTACCTTCAGTGATGAATAGTGATGTGGAAGTGGAAGCCTAACAAACCCTTTCTTCCCCAAGTTGCTTTTGGTCACGGCGTTTCATCACAGCAATAGTCACTATAGCTAAGATACAATGTCAATTTTTAGGAATACGGAATCCATTTTGTGGGCTGTCATTTGTCTCTAGTATTAGAATGAAGAGGGGGTTCTGTAGTTTTAGTGTAACCAAGTACTCTGTGTTCTGCCCTTTCCACACAGGCAGAATCAGAACAGTAGTTTTTCAGCATGGCTGATGTGTTCACATGCTTTGGTAACTTGGCTTGTCAAAGGTTTCCCTACCCCGATATTGGGTTTCTCCACTGATGCAATAAATCAGATCAGGCCAAATTAAAGTCCAGGTTTTAATCTGAGCAAAGCATTCCCGGGTGGTCCCAGGGGAAGAAGAGAAACCACGAGGCTGCTCTCGAGGAAGAGGCCTTAAATACCCTCTGGGGGAGGAGCTGCTGCTTGGTGGGCTTTCCCAGGGGCAGGGTTGGGGAGAAAGAGAAAGATGGGGCCAAGGTGGGGCTTCCACCTCAACCATTTGTGTCTGTCCTAACACTTAGGAATACGAGTCTCATGATTATTTTTTGGGCCATATTTTCTTAATTGCAAAACCAAGTAACTGGTGAGTGATCTGTTCATTTGAGTTCAGTATTGATGTGGTACTGTGCTCTCTGAATCCTTTCCTATTTCACCCAGAAATTCTTGTTCAAGGGATTCTAGCCTGCCCAAGCATGGCAAACTTAGCTCTGTCAGGCCTTGCTCTTCTCCCCCATTCCTCTGCCTTTCTAAAAACTGTTAGATTACATTTCTAAAGCTAGCCACCAAGATCTATTCCCTTATTTGGCCATTTCCTCCTGAGGCTGACTACCAAGGTCCAGCTATCAAACTATTGAAGTCCAGCAATCAGAAATCCCTTTTGGCTACCCTAATTAACATGTTCAATTAAAATTAAACACCTCATTCTAACACAGGGTTCCCCTTTTACCTTTATAATCACCATTTTCCTACAGGCCATGTCTGTTTCCACTCCATCCAGAGGCAGTCCTTTGTCCTGGACAAATACCCCCTTCCCCTCTCTCTTATTCCCTTCCCCTTCTCCCTCATCCTCTATCTCCTGTCTTTGTCTCTTATTCTCTGCCCTTTGTCTCTTTAGTACAAATAAATCTCCTTTGTGCTGAGAACTTGGTCTTGGGGGTCCTTTCATTTCTTTCTTACAGGTCTGCTTTCTGAGCCCAGGAAGAAGGAGGAACTGGTACTTTACTGGCAAGATCAGTACACACCATTCTGGCCTGTCACGGAGACCAGTTTCCTATCTGAAAGAGAGAAGCCACATATAGTGCCCACTCTGGAAAACAGTGAAAATGGAGGTCACTGCTATCCTTGGTAGCACAGAAATAAAAGATTTCCAGGAGCTGGGGCTGGAGGTTTAGGGTCATATTAACAGATGTTTCTTATTTCTCTCTTGCCTGCTTGGCTTTGTCTCTAGTTGAGTATAATGGTATTAAACACACACACACACACACACACACACACACACACACACACACACACA
>CABHPQ010162059.1:0-22497 GCA_902168405.1 Peromyscus aztecus | reverse complement strand
ACACACACACACACACACACACACACACACACACACACACACACACACAATGTGTAGGTACAGGTATAGTTATATGTAATCCCTGCTTCTTGGAACTACCAGAGAAGACAAATAGTTAAGTAAACTATCAACACTAACTAGGTAAAAATGTGCCAAATGCTGAGAAGTACAGGATGTTATAATGGCATGTAAGTTCCTGCCTTATTCTGGGTGGTAGGGAAGACTCACTTTCCATGAGAGAAATGGGATTTCAGCTGACATTTCCTGTAACAATGAAGGGTAGGGATGGTACAGGAATGACATTCTAGCAATGCTGTTCATTTAGAGAACAGCACTGTACAAGTACAGGAAGAGAAAAGAAAATGGGTGTGATGAGAGTCTGGAGAGGTGGGTGGGGCCAACCATCACCTTCCAGTACAGCAGTATGGTGGGGGGCAAACTGGAAGGAAGAAATAACTGTGTTATTGGAGTCAGGAAAGGGGATTTTTTTTAATCCTGGAGAATCTCATACATACATGTAATGTATTTTGGCAAATTCCACCCTTATTTCCTCCCATCCAACACCTCCTCTCCCCTCTCTACTCCTTTCTCTCCAACTTCATGTGTTATTCTAAAACTCACTGAATTATGGAGCATGGGCAGCCTCTCAGGGACCACATCCCCATCCCTGAAGAAAACTGACCCCTCTTTACCCATTACTTTCCAAAAGCTCCTCCATGAGAGGTGGGATTTTTTGAGCATCTACAGGAAGGAGAATTTTTAGAAAGGTTCCAACCCAGTAGCTTTTAGTGCTGTCTACCCTCCCCAGGGTTCCTTCAGAGGACTTTATGTGGGGATATATATATATATATATATATATATATATTTGATTGTGATGGTGGGGTTGCATTGTGTGTGCATGGAGGTCAGAGGTGCCACAAAGCATGTTATTCAGGACAGCCTTGCCTACAGGGGAAGATTTCAGACTTACAAGCATGTTGCTGGTCATTCATGTAGGTGAAAACCTTGCCCCGAATCTAGGATTTACAAGTGCATGTTCACACAGTTTTAATATATAGTAATTCTAGGAATCTAACTACAGCGTAATGAAGAGAAAAACCATCCTGGGTTTCATTCAGAACTTTTGTCAAAAAGCATTCAACATTTTAGATCACACTTTTGTGATTTTTGAAAACGCTAGCAAAAGTCAGCGGCTCTGTAGCTGTGACATTCAAATTCTATGTGTGACCATGGCAAATATGTATGTCATTAGATCAAAGTAGTATTGTTATTATAAATTATATTCATGTATCCTTAAAATGTATTATTTGTGGATCTCTAGGCAGTGAGTGGAGAGGCTAGAATGTTGCAGGTACAGAGGCTAATTATCTTATCTTGGGCTAGCTTTAGCACCCCAAATAACCATTCCTTAGCCATCTTTGTGTAGAACTAACATCCTGTGGCAATAGACTAAACACCCTTTGGAAATCTAGCAACAGGCCACTAGCTTCCACCAACCCCAAATCCCGGAACATTATCAGAGAGCATCTATCTGACCTATAGAAAAGGGTTCCCTATCTTGCTGTAGCCACTGCTCTGATGTGCCCACCAATGTGTTTTCAACTTGGCTTGATTCGGGACTTTGTCCTGTAAAACTATGAAACTGCTTCCACTTTGGAACATGGAATTTGAGGTAACCAAAATCTGTGCTCCTGGGCCATGATCACTCAAATTTGGTTCCAGAATAAACTATCTCCTGTTCCCTTTAAGGTGGGAGTTGTTCCCTTGTGTCATCAGCAGGCAGTTAGGAATTGCATGCTAAGAAATTATTATTGTATTACTGGCACTGGCGATTGAATCTACAGTGACAGACGAGCGCTGTACCACTAAGCTCCATCTCCAGCCTCAGCTTCCAGAACAGCTGCGGTTAAGGCCCAGCGGGCCGGCATGACATCACGTAACACTTATTTTTAAAAAGTGGACCGGGGTTCCTCCAGCCTGTGACGCCCTGGCACAGTCCACCTGCCGGCACCTGCCGCTTTACCAAGACACCAGCTCCAGCGGCCTTTCTCGGGTGGGCCCGTCTAGGTCCCCAGAAGTCACGTCCTCAGACGTCAGACCTCACCGACCGACCACCGTGAGGAAGGGCTTGAGCCCTAGGGGACAGAGGGACCCCGCCGAGGCCGGGAGGGGCGCCCCGAGACGGGAGGGCAGCACTCCTAGCGGGGCGGGGGGCGGTCCAGTGACGCACTTCCGGCCGCGCCGCGGACCGCGCCGCGCAGGTGAGTGCGGACCCGCTGCGGGCAGCGGGGTCCTGGCGGTCCGCACGCACGCAGGCTCTCCCGCAGCCGGCCTTGCGGCCCACCAGGGCTCGGTGCCCACCGTGGCGAAGCGTGGGTGGCGGCTACACAGCAGGCCCGGAGCGCTTAGCAGGTGGCCGGGCGGAGAAGCTGTGTCCCTGCAGCCCGAGGGTGACTGCGGTGCGGGGGCGAAGCGGCGCGAGGTGACATCCCAAGGCTTTGGACGCGCTGCGGCCCTGCAGGCGGCGCTTCAGGTGTGTACTGCGTGTCCCCGGGGGTCCCAGACAGGGTGAGGGGCGCAGGGCACTGCAGGAAAAGCCGGGCCCCTTCCCGGCTGACACTGGTGACAGAAGGCTTTGAGGCCTGGTCTGCTGCATCGACGTCAGGCCCCCAAGGTGATGCGGCCCCCCCACACACACATGATTACGACATCGCTAGACTACACACAGGGTCGTTTCAGAATTGCTATTTCATACCCCATCGAAGACAGCACAGCATTTGGATGGATGCAGGTGTCTTTGGTCATAGCCTTGCCGTAGTCAAAATACTCTGTTTCCAAAGTTCAAAGTGTGTGTGTGTGTGTGTGTGTGTGTGTGTGTGTGTGTGTGTAGAAAAAACAAAATAAAACCTATGAGCAGCCAATTAAGAAAGAGGTTGGGTCCTTACTGCTGCATCCATCGGTACATTCGTTCTTCACCAGACTCCCAGACTCTCCCACCCTTAGAGGCAACAACTCTTTTGAAGTCTGTGTCAATCACAGCCTATTTCTAAAAGTGTATCCATATGCACTAATATGTAAATAATTTAACCTCTTTTGCATTTTGAGCATCTTAGTGTATAGTCAGCTGGTACTTAGTTAATTTCTAAATTCATTCGTGTATTGCCTGCTGGGTAATAGTCACTTATCAAAACAATACAGAAATTTGTATTTTCAATGGACAGGCAGGCTGTTTTCAGGCTGGTTATGTATAAAAGATAGTACTCATGGTGAATATTTGGTGCATATCTCCTATATATGAGAATATTCATAGGGATACATTTTTTTCAAGGTTTGTTTTAATTCTTTGAGAATTTCATACATGTATACAATGCATTTTGATCATTTTCAATGCATCTGATCAATTCATTTGATCACTCCTCTGCTTTACCATCTCCTGGACACCCCCATAGTATACATTTTTTAAAATTAGATGTGAACGTTGAATTTTTTCAAACATCTTTTGTATCGCGATTGACCATGTATTAATTGACTTGTTATCTTCAAATTGAATTACGTATTTTTCATTGTAGAATAGGTTTTCTTTTTAAATACCAAAGGATATTAAGAAGAGATAGACATTAATAGCATACACAAAGAACAAAAACTCTAAAAAAAATCTGTAAAGAACAGGCCACTTAAACATATAATAATAAAACTAGAGCTGATTAGGAGAGAAAGTGTGAGGAGCACCAATGTATTATAAATAATTATCACATCAGAGACAAATCAGAGAAATTAAAATGTAGAACATGAGAACCTCTGAGCCCTCCTGGTTGAGGGCTAATGCTGAGTGAGCCAGAGGAAAACTTATGGTCGAATAGTTTTTAATTGCCAAATAAGAAATAATGAAAATAACTGAAAAACTCCTGCAACTTGAAGACGCTAGAAGAAATTAAAAATCCTCATGTAGTCTAGGTTTTTCCAGATGTAGAACATAGGATAAAGTTTTTTTGTCTGTGGGAATTTAACTATGAGTGTGGTCACCTGGACCGAATGAAGGACAGAGAGAGCAAAACAGAGAAAAAGCTATAGACAAATTAAACCTAACAGTTCAGCTGAGCAAAGAATGATTTGACACTCGGGCAGGTTGCAAACACCTCAACAGCTTGTGAGACCGGGGATGCCACGGCTGGACATTTATAGACAGGAAAGAGGAAGTGCCTTACTGAAGAGCTAGCTCAGTCACTTTGTGCCTGGTGCTTGCCTTATTTGAATCTGATTTGACCAACTTGGCCACTGTGATGGGCTGAGACTCAGTTCCTAAGTTAGGTTTTGAATTTGTTTATATACCAAGTGGGGTTGCAATTCTGTACAGGTCAAGACTCGGATGTATGAGTAGGGAGGCTTTCCTAGGCCAATTTAGTTTGTTAGTTAGTAAACCAATACAAGGTTGCCTTATCAGGCTTGGTGGCCCTTAACACGTTCTGTCTTGCAGGGTCTCTAAGGGGCCTTGGAATCTCAAGGATGCCCTTCTAGGGCTAATGGGAAAAGCACTTACCCACCTAATTCTGCCCCCTGCTGGTCAAAGGTGGCCTCACGGATGTTTACTTGCCTGCAGTTCAGGGCCCAGCAGGCATCTCACACAGAATAGGGGAGAAGCCCTTGGGCAGGAATGGGGTATGTATGGTATAGCTCCTTGTGCAGGTTGATTACAGCTTTGTGAAGCTGGTTTGGCATGTCTCTGATCCAAAAACGGACAGTTCAGATTAAGAACGGTGAGGCAGCCTGCTACCTCACTTCTAGCCCAGCTTTCTCAAGGTTAGCTTAGGCCATGCAGGAAGCCAGACTGCTGAGGCCTGCCTGCACAAAAGCCTCAGCCCAGGCTGGCCTTGAACTCTGATCCTTCTGCCTCTAGCTCTTGTGTGCTGGGATCATGGGTATGCACCATCGCTCGTGGCAAGCATTAGGCTTCTTGACATTTACTAATGAGAGCACTGATAGGAAGTAGAGGAGCAGCTGTCCCCTGTCTGCATGGTGTCTTCCTGCAGCCTGACCTGCAGTCCCCACGTGGATGCTGCACTTAGCTAGCGAACGATGCTTGGTTACAGAAAGGGAAGTGAGTTAGACTTGAGGATATTATCTCTTGAGCTGAATTGTCAGCTCCTGGCCTGCTGTTCTTTAGGCTCTGCCTAAGTTTTGTAGTCACTCCTTTATATGATGCTGGTAAGACTTGCCAAAGCAGAGGCTTCTTGGCAGCCAACTGCAGAACATCAGTGTCCTGGGAAGAATACTGGGCACTTGAGCTAGTGAGAGGACCACTCTCTTCTCTGGCAGCTCCTCTTCCTGTCTGCTTGTACCTCAGGTCTTAACTGTGCTCCTGATTGGGGTGGCTTGCCTCACATCCCACCCAACCTTCTGTTTCTCCTCAGCTCCAGCCATTCCTTGAGAGGGAGACCAAGTGATGGCAGCCATGATCCCGTCAGTTTGGCCCCAGGTGAGCTGTGGGTCCCTCATCCCTTCCTCTGGGCAGTTCAGATTGAGAACTGAGAAGAGCGCTGGTGAGACTTGGAATAAAAACTGCTTCTACCTGCCAGACTGGACAGGCAAGTGGCAGAGACTGGGGCAGTGACCAGTGAAGGTGGCAGGAGAGTGACCCTAGCAGATGGAGTCACACAGGGGTCTCTGTGCCACTGCACATGAGCATCCTAGCAGAGGGCTTTGGGAGAACAGGGCCGTGGAAACCACCCAGGTGGTGCTCTGTGCATGGGTGTGAATGGAGGCGCTGCAGAGGTTTGGGATAGTTAATAGCTGGGGTGGGCAAAGAAGAGCCGCAGATGAATGAGAAGGATAGCTCTGTCTCTGATGAGGAGGGATGGGGAGGAGGATGGGAAGTGGGAGCAAGGAGGGAAAAGACAGGAGACCTGGGGCCCTTGGTTGGAGGTCTGTGTGGGGAGTCAGGGGGCGAATGGGACAGACGCCCCGGCTGCCCTTGGTGGGGTGGGGGACATCTGTTTTACCATATGAGGATGAGGGTGATGAGTGGGGCTAGGGGGTTGAGGTAAGCCACAGAGGAGTCAGGACCTCACAGGGATGCAGTGAGAACTGCAGATGCCTCCAGCAGCCTCCAGTGAGGGAGTAGCCTGTCTAAGAGCATAACTGCTGTAGTGGAATTTGCTTATGGGAATTCTTTTTCTTTCAGCCCAGTGTGAAAATGGCATGCGGTTTCTCTGCTGTGAGAGAAGGCGGATATTCTATAGTTTACTTTCCTGGTGTTTTCCCCTCTACTTTCCTTTGTTACTAACTTTGTTCTCTTCACAAGCCCCCTCCCCAAGCCCTTATTTTGCCCTCTGCCCCCCACTTAGGGCCTGAGCCATGGAATTGGCCCTAGGGCAGCCAGAACCTGTTGTTTCAGAAGTTGGTGACCTTTGAGGACGTGGCTGTGTACTTCACCCAGACGGAATGGGATAGTCTGTCCCCTGAACAGAGGGCACTGTACAGGGATGTAATGCTGGAGAATTATAGGAACTTGGCTTCCATGGGTAAGGCCTCTCTCCCTGGGACTCAGACTCTGCCATTTTGGGTTTCTTGGCTCTTTTCTTCATAACAGGTGGCAGGTGGGGATCTGGTAATCCTTTATGAGTGGGCTTTCTTTCTTTCTTTTTCTTTCTTTCTTTCTTCCTTCCTTTCTTTCTTTCTTTCTTTCTTTTTATTTATTTTTTTATTTTTTTATTTTTTGAGACAAGGTTTCTCTGTGTAGTTTTGGTACCTGTCCTGGATCTCACTCTGTAGACCAGGCTGGCCTCAAACTCACAGAGATCCACCTGGTTCTGCCTCCTGAGTGCTGGGATTAAAGGCGTGCGCCACCGCCGCCCGGCAAGTGGGTTTTTTCTAACTCCTTATGTATAGACTGCTGGAAGAGCAAATCTCAAGCTGTTATAGGACTTTGCTGAGACCAGTGCATTATTTTGAACTACCTTGGAGAAGCTGTATGTTGGACATGGTGTGAAAAATAGAAACTTGCTATTCTACAGAGGCATCTTCAGATTGCCCCTTGCCTTACTTATCTTGAGTCTTTTTTAAGGAATCTCAGTGGACTCTGAGTATTTTAGCCCAAGATCAAGAAGTGGTTTCCCTTTTGGGCAAACTCTCCCAGCTTTCTGTTGCATGTAGACCCTGGCTGACGACCTGGCCCTTCTCACCCCTACCTACCTCCTTTCTGAGAGATCTTATCTTCCCATTGCTGAGGCGTCTTGGAAGAAGTTAGGGATGTACCTGTGGGAGATTTTCATGTCTCTTGTGTTTCTTCTTCCCAAATCAGGATTTCCACTTCTCAAACCAGCTTTGATCTCACAGCTAGAGGAAGGAAAGGATCTGGAAAACCTGTCTCAGCTGGCCACTGGAACAGACTCCCAGGGCCTCTGGACTGGTAAGCGAGGCACAGATTGCCCAACAACATAAATGTGTGCCACATTTGTGCATTATGGCAGTGCATTTTTTTCCCAGCTGCCATAGTCTATCTCTGACCCCACCATTTTCAAACAAGGCTATGGATTTAGTGATGGGGGGTGGGGATCTCGCATTGCCATTAAAAGTGGAGGATACAGCCTTAACAGCTTTTACAGGGAGCCAGACGGAGCTCAGAGTTACAGGCTTTTCCCGAGGTATCATCCCAGGAATCTGTTTCTTTCTAGTTCCATGACTGAGTAGGTCAGTTATTTGAAGTCTCTTCAGTCTAGTGAACTCATCTCTGAAAATGTGAAAATAAAAGGAGGCAATGGTACCCACTCAGTGCGCTCAGGACTAAACGTGATAACATATATCAAGGGTCTAGCTTTGTTAAATTATAATTATCTATACATTGAGAGGATAAATAAAAGATGCCCCCATTTCATGTTTCTTGAGTGTTGATGTGTAAATGATTACTTGGGGGTTCTTACAAGTACACAGACTGGCTGGGCGGTGGTGGCGCATGCCTTTAATCCCAGCACTCAAGAGGCAGAGGCAGGCAGATCTCTGTGAGTTCAAAGCCAACCTGACAACATATTGAGACCATATGTATAATAAATAGCTTTCTGACTATTTCCCTCCAGCATGGTTCTATATGACATCTTTTAATTTTTACTTCTTTTGGTAGAATATACTGCTATCCAGACTGGCAATAATTTGACAAAAGAAGTGTGTGAAGAAAAAAGGAGTATATTATTTGAACTTCAGAAGGACTTTTCCCAGGAAACAAGTCTTTCAAAAACTTCTATTATAGACCACCGACAGGAAACCCAGTTAACAGGAAGTGCAAAGGAGAATATCAGTGCCACTGATGGAAGAGTTAAGATAGGCTCCATGGAAGGATATTTATTTAGTCAAACTCCAAATGTGTCCCAGAATCATACCAACTCCACTGGAGAGCAATGTTCTGATACCAAACTTACTAAGAATGAAAGAATTACTACAGAGGGAAGACCTTCGAAACACAAAGAGTTAGCAGACACCTCTCAAGGTAGTTCTCAAGGTAATCAGCTTCTAGAAAGCTTTACTGTGGAGAAGCCTTACCAGTGTACAGAATGTGGCAAAGCCTTCAGTGTTAAAGCAAAATTTGTTTGGCATCAAAGACTTCATAATGGAGAGAAACCTTTCAAATGTGTGGAGTGTGGGAAATGCTTTAGCTATAGTTCACACTATATCACACATCAGACCATCCACAGTGGGGAAAAGCCTTATCAGTGCACGGTCTGTGGGAAAGCCTTCAGTGTTAATGGGAGTCTAGTTAGACACCAGAGGATACACACAGGAGAGAAGCCCTATCAGTGCCAGGAATGTGGAACTGGCTTTGGCTGTAGTTCTGCGTACATTATACATCAGAGAACCCACACTGGGGAGAAACCTTATGAATGTAGTGACTGTGGGAAAGCTTTCAATGTTAATGCAAAATTAATTCAGCATCAGAGAATTCATACTGGAGAGAAACCTTATGAGTGTGATGTGTGTGGGAAAGGCTTCAGGTGCAGCACCCAACTTAGGCAGCATCAGAGTATACATACTGGAGAAAAACCGCATAGGTGTAGTTATTGTGGAAAAGGCTTCACTAAAAATGCAAAACTCATTCAACATCAAAGAGTCCACACGGGTGAGAAACCCTATGGATGCAGTGAATGTGGAAAGACTTTTAGTGCCAAAGGGAAGTTAATCCAGCACCAGCGAATCCACACAGGTGAGAGACCTTATGAATGTAATGAATGTGGGAAATCTTTTCGGTGTAACTCCCAGCTTCGGCAGCATCTGAGAATCCATACTGGGGAGAAGCCATATAAGTGCAGTGAGTGTGGAAAGGCCTTCAACGTTAATGCAAAACTAATGCAGCATCGGAGAACTCACACAGGGGAGAAACCTTTTGAATGTAATGAATGTGGGAAGTGCTTTACTTCCAAAAGAAACCTACTTGATCATCAGCGAACCCATACTGGAGAAAAGCCATATCAATGTAAGGAGTGTGGGAAAGCTTTCAGTATCAATGCCAAGTTAACTAGACATCAACAAATACATACTAGGGAGAAACCTTTCAAGTGTATGGAATGCGAGAAAGCATTCAGCTGTAGTTCTGACTATATCGTGCACCAGAGAATCCACACTGGAGAGAAACCCTTTCAATGCAGTGAGTGTGGGAAAGCCTTCCATGTCAATGCTCATTTAATTAGACACCAGAGAAGCCATACTGGGGAAAAACCTTTCCGATGTGTTGAGTGTGGCAAAGGCTTCAGCCTTAGTTCTGACTGTATTATACACCAGACTGTGCATACTTGGAAGAAGCCCTATGTGTGTAATATATGTGGGAAAACTTTCAGGTTTAGCTTCCAACTTAATCAGCACCAAGATGTTCATAGTGAAGAAAAATCCTAATAGATGAACAAAACAATAACAAAAGCAAACAAACAAAATGCTGCTATGTTTAATAGCAAATGGATCATGGCTCATCAATTATTACTTGGAAGAAAAACATCAAGGGGAATGAATATGGCAGTCTTCATTTGGAAACAATGTTTTCTGTTTTTAATCAAGATTAGATGAGCAGCTGGAAAGTTATACCTAAAATAACTTAGTTTTATATCAGTAACCAGTCAGGAAATATGAAAGAAAACATCCTATCCCCAGCAGCATCAGGAAAAGTAGATTTTCTAGGAATAATTATTTTGTGGGACAAAAGAAAATTAAGAATTCTCCACTGAGGAAAACCAAAGTAAACAAAAGGGGTGGAGGGAAATTAATTTATTTCTGCTTATTTTTTTTTTACAATAAGAGTGCATTGCACTTCCTTTAAAAAGGGGGAGGGGTAAACATTTTAAAAAATTAATAAAAGTCTTTAAAAATAACAGATCCAGGAGCTGGAGAAATGGCTCAGCTGTTAAGAGCACTGGCTGCTCTTCAAGAGGAGCAGTTTAATCCCCAGCCACCACATGGTGGCCCACAGCCATCTGTAATGAGATCTGATACCCTCTTCTGGTATGCAGGTATACATGCAGAGCACTCATAAAAGTATTTTTAAAAATCAGATCCAAAGTAGAGATGAACAATAAGGAAAATGTTGGCAAATTACTTAATCAAAAATAAAATCATGTGTTTTGTTGTAAATAATTCCAAATAAGTATGAAATGTAAAGCGTACACACACACAAATGGAAATACCTTTGTAAAATTTGTGATATAAAGTGTAATATCTAGTATTCAGATTTTAAGAAAAGAACTTAAAAATCAGCAATGACATTAACAGGCATTGCTTCAACATCACAAGCATTCTGAAGAAGTGTTCTGCCTTAGTAGTACCCCAAGGAGGGAAAATTCGTGAAGACATCTTTGCATGTCACATTGAGTCTATGATATGCATATCCCCCAATACTCTGCAGCCCTCAGTGATTATAGATGCTGTATTTGCTGTAGATGCCTGCCATACAAGTATAAAATATATTTAACAAAATAGCATGGCTGTGCCCTAAAGGAATGTGTCTGCCTTGGATTTCAACTCCTTGTAGTCTTGGGTTCCATGAAAATGTTGGAATTCTCAAGATACTCTTTGAAGTCTCTTACCCACTTAAAAAAATATAAACCTAATATTAATAAGATCACTTAAGCTGCCAAGAAGCTGAGTAACAGCAGTTGATTCTCAATGTTGTCAACTGTTAGTGGGTAATAAAGGAAGTGTTTTTCTACTCAAAACACTCCTACTACCAAATATTCGGGTTTCCACACCAGTTCCGTTGTCTGCAGACACCAACTGTATGCCCTCCAATTTATATCAGTTTAGACACTACTCAAACATCGTACTGGTGAAATGGACAAGACTGCCTCAGCCCCTCCCCCTACCCTCAGACACTAGTGATGAGTCCTATATTTCTGAATTGGCTACAAATTAAACCCTTCTGGGCTTAGTAATTTGCTATAGTAACTCACAGAACCTAAAGAGACAATTTACAGTTACCATTTAAAGAACGTCGTGAATGTCACATGAACAGCCAGATGAAGAGACACTTAGAGCAAGATCCATAGAATTCCCATGTGCAGGTGCTTTTGCTGCCATGGAGTCGGAGTGCCTCATCCTGCTGAGCCTCGTTGTTAGGGCTTTTATGGAGATTACAGTATGTACCCATGATTGATGAAGTCCTTGACTGTTAGTAAGTTTCCTCTTCCAGAAGTTAACAGGAGTTGCTAAAAATTCAAACTCTCTTAGCACATAGTTGGCTCCTTTGACAGCTAGCCCCAGTCCTGGAGCTAGCTAAGAGCCTAGCAATAAGTCACTTTAGCATAAAGAGAACTGCAAGAGACTTAGCTTAGGAATAACAGAAGATGCCCCTCTCATACTAATTGGAAAACCAAAGGTTTTAGAGGCTCTTATGCTAGAAACTGGAGAGAGACCAAACATTCTTAAGCCACAGGCAGAAACCCATTTACTTGGTTTACATCTCCCTATGTCTGGGGATTTTGGTGGTTGTCTTTAGTTCAGCAGTAAGCAGGATAAAATGGAATCACAGCAACATGAAAGCTATCGATTCTATGTACACAGACACATATTGGGCAATGCAGAGTATCCGTGTTTTTCTTCCATACAGCAGTTCTTTGCAGAATGTCTTCATTTAAAACTTGTGTAATGGCTAATGAGATGGCTCAGCGGATAAAGGTGAAGCCTGACCCAAGTTTCAATCTCTAGAACCCAAATGGTAGAAAGAACAGAACTCACTCAAGTTGTTCTCTGGCCTCTGTGCATGCATGAAAATAATTAAATTTTAAAAACTAAAATACCTATTATGAAATTAAGCATTTTGATCATTTTGAAGTGTGCAAATTGTCTTAAAAATCTAATAAATTAAAAAATTGTTGAAACTTCTTTTCTATAACATGAGAGAATATATTTAAATCAGGGCCTTTTTTTTTTTTTTGAGACTACAATTAGCCTGAGGAAGTACTTGGGTTTAAATATCAGAGGATTTGGGGGGAAAAAATCAGGTTCTAGTGGGATACTTACTTCTTAACTTAGACATAAGATTATAAGAAAATAAAGATGACATTCAAAGTACTCTTAAGGAATATAAGGCTGAGGTAAAACAGTCCAGACAATTTTAGATAGCAGTGTGGACCTGGCCTTCACTGAGCTGAAGTAGAATATAGCCTAGCAGGTTTTGGACACTTGGGAGCTCTTTTCTACAGGGCAGAGAACAGTGGGAAAGCAGTACCTGACTTTCTGTGATCTTGTTGAGTTTTTATGAGGAAGCTGAGTCCTAGTAATTCTTGCTTACACAGCACAATGAAACTACTTTATGCAGGGTGGTGGTGGCACACACCTTTAATCCCATCACTTGGGAGGCAGAAGCAGGCAAATCTCTGTGAGTTTGAGGCCATCCCGGTCTACAGAGTGAGTTCCAGGACAGCCAGGGCTACAGAGAAACCCTGTCTTGAAAAACAAACAAAAAATGTACTTTGTATTACCCTGGGGAAGAGCTAACAGTCTGAGTTGAGATGCAACATCTAATATCTCAGGTGACAAATGTCTCAGACCAAGTCCCTTTGTATTGGTGTAAAAAAATCCATGTTGATAAGTATAATATGTCACCATGAAAACATCTGTGTAGGAGGAAGTCGGGGCAGACAGCATGGATAACAGGTTTCCTTGTTTGAGTGAGGATCTTTCCAAGGAATTCATGTTATACTCAGTGTCTTAGTTACTGATCTGTTGCTGTGAGAAGACGCCATGGCCATAGCCAAGGTAACTCATATTCCTTATTTGATCTTTAGTATTTAATTGAGGGCTTGCTCACAGTTTTAGAGGGTTAGTCCATTACGGTGGGGAGTGTGGTGGCATGCAGGCCAGCATTGTGCTGGTCATGTAACTGAGGGTTACATCCTGATTGCAGGCAGTGAGACACTGGGCCTGGAATGGGCTTTGGAAACCTCAAAGCCCATCCCCAGTGACACACTTCCTCTAACAAGGACACACCTCCTGATCCTTCTCAAACAGTTCACCAACTGTGGACTAAGCACACAATATACGAGCCTGTGGAACCCATTTTCATTCAAATTGGGGTACCCAGTGTTAAGAGATGATGTGGCATGTGTCATTGGTAGCCCATTTAAGTGGAGTAGAGAGCCCTTGGGACAAGATGTCATACTGGAGAAAGACGGAGTTTGGTGCTGCAGTCTGGACACCAGCAGAACACAGCAGTCACTGTGGAGTGGAGCAGGTTTGTTAGTCCACATGTGACCCCTGCCTGGGGTGGCGTGGGTGCACCAAATACTACTGTGAAGCGTTCTGGAGACTACAAGGAGTGTCACGTGGATTTCTGTTCCTGCCAGCAGCTGGAGAAACCAGAGGGACATCCCTCGTGCCTTGCTGGACTGGCTTCCTACTGTGTGGAAGAATGGTCCTCTGCAGCTCTGAGCAGGCACAGTGGATGTGCTGTAGGTACAAAGCTCCCTTTCTGCCTCAACCCAGAGCCACCAAGGGCAGCAGTACCCCTTCCTAGCTTCCTCTGCCCCAAGTAAGTTGTCTCACCTGCTCATCTGAAAGGGAGAGTTCTGACAGTATGGAAGCTGTAACATAAACAGCTCCCCCCAGGAAGCTTCCAGCACACTGAAATGCACACAGAGCAGGGCTTCTTGGAGCCTATAGAAGAATCACTTGAACATTGGCTTGAGTAGGTCTGGGGACAAGATACACGTGACTAACAGGGAGCATATGTCCCCTTGCGTGTTCTGTCCCACCTACAGTCACCTATCTGCACAGCACACAGTCTGTTCTCACATACCTGCACAAACATTCATGACACTTACAGTCACCTATCTGCACAGCACAGTCTGTTCTCACATACCTGCACAAACATCCATGACACTCACCCTCACAGACGTCCATACAGATGGACTACCTGTCCAGTACATGTTTACATACATGCTCATAGACTGTGGGGACAGAGGGGATACCTCCAATAGAGGCAGTCTCCCCTCTCTCCCCCTGGGGCTCTGCTTCTGGGGTTAGTAGAAGCAGAGTTCTGGCTTGTGTAAGTGATATGACCCCTAGAGAAACACAACACTGTAGCTATGAGGCAGATCTAAGGGAAGGCTCCACTCTTCCCATATCCACAGTCCTGGCCAGGCTCTCCTATATAGCCTGGCTGTACAGGGATCTCTCTGTGGCCCATCACCTCACACCTAGGAAAGTTTAGACCACATGATGTAGGCCACACACCTGCCTGGATAGAGCAGAGGGCCTGGGTATGGGCTGCCAAGGTCACACAGAGACTAAATGTGGCATCCAGGAGACATCCCATGAGAAAGCAGAATCCTTAGGGGGGTTACTGATGCAGTCCTGCCATCCAGAGTTTGCAGCTAGGCTCTGGAGGGGAGGGGAGCGGTGCTTTTCTCATCTACCATCTGAGTGTCTTAGTGCTCCGTGACACAGGCTTGCTGGGGTCAGCACTCCCCCCACCCCTCCATTGAAACAGACACTTTGGCTTAGGAGCTTGGAATCAAATTCAAACAGACCCAGGTTTCAGGGCACCTGGGAAGAAAGTGTGTATGGCTCACCTGTGAGAGCGGATTGTATCTGCCCTGTCCATAACAGCATCCCCAAAAGGCAAACAAGCCCTTCTAAAGAGCCCAGATAACTGGGGATGTTACTGTCTTCTGGATTCTCATGAGGTTACAGGGGCCTGATGCTCAGGTCACCCTCAGTGTGCCTCACCTTCCCCTATCTTCTCTCTCTCTGTGAGCACCTCCTCTCCACCTCTGTTCATCCTCCTTTCTTACTTCCCCTTTGCTCTCTCTCAGACCTCCTTGCTAGTTGTCTCCCATCTCAGTCCCTAGTGGCCTTAACTGTTTGCAGAGCTGACTCTGAGAGAGCCAGGGACTGACAGGGGCAGGCATCTCACCTTCCTAAGGCTGCACAGGGTCCTAAGTGGGTGACACACCCTTTTTCTGGTGAGTGGTAGAATGTCCTGTATGCTGAGGGGTGAGGGGCATGTGGCAAGAAGTCTCCTGCAGAGCATATAGAAACTTCTTAGGGCCCACTCAGCCTGGACACTGACCAGGTGTTTATTACAGATACCTGGGGTATCTTTGTTAAAAATGAGGCCTCCTTTCCTCAGCAACTGTTTCTCAATTCTGTGACCTTCCACATGATGTCTTCAGATTCTTCCATTTTGAGATCTCATCTTAGTTATGGTTACTATCACTGTGATGAAACACCATGACCAAAAGCAGCTGGGGAAGGAAAGGGTTTATTCCATTTACACTTCCGGGTCACAGTCCATCATGAGGAAAGTCAGGGAAGGAACTCAAACAGAACAGGAATGCAGAGGCAGGAGCTGATGCAGAGGCCATGGAGGGGTGCTGCTTACTGCCTTGCTCCTCATGGCTTGCTCAGCCTGCTTTCTTACGGAACCCAGAACCACCACCCCAGGGGTGGCTCCACTCACAATGGGCTGGGCCCTCCTACATCAATCACTAATTAAGAAAATGCCCTACAGGCTTGCCTACAGCCCGATCATATGGAGGCATTTTCTCAATTGAGGCTCCCTCCTCTCAGATGATTCTAGCTTGTGTCAAGTTGACATGAAACTAGCCAGGATAAGATCTATGGAACAGAGCATCTGGACAAGATAGAGACTAAGTCTCATTAGCCTCTATGGCCCAGGGCCCAGCTCATGAGAGGATACCCAATCTGGTTCTTAGTCAGTTTGCTTTCAGACAGAGATAAAACTGTGGAACTCCCCCTAGACAAGTCTGTATTTCACACCAGTAGTTTCTCCACAGTGTTGAATTTCCCAGCAATAAGCCTGGCCCACAGTGCCTAGTTAAGATCCTCTCTTCTGCTCCTGCCCTGCTTGACCCCAGGCTCAAGCCAGATGGAAGCGGCCTACCCCCAGAGACACCAGCTATTGTCTACTCCACTTCAAGATAGATGGCTAATTTGCTTTTGTTGATAGAGCACCCAAAGAATGACCCTCTGAAGGAGCCACAGGTCACCATTGTTGCACTGTCTCCAAATGAGTGTCCTTTGGGAGGCTACAAATAGTTCATGACTGTCCTCTGATAGAATCGCCCAGATTCTCCTTTGTTGGATGGATGGATGGATAGGGGCTGTGTGAGAATGTGCGTCCAACTGGATCATCTGTCCCCAGCACTGAGGGCCTTCCTGGACTCCTGGTACCCTGACTTGCCTACAGATGCTGCCTTTGCTCACTTGCTTCCTGGGGCCTCTTCTGCAGCATGCCCATGTAGATGAGAGCTGAAGACATGGCCTGAAGGGGCCCCCAGGCACTGGGAGCCCAGGACAACTCAGGTAATTCACCAGTCTCTATCTGACCCCACCAAGGATTTTATGGAGCTGTAGCAAAAAGCTTGTAAGGGAGTCAATCCAAGGAAAAGTAATAATGACAACTCACAGTACGCAGGAAACAATACTTTTCTACATCTCATTCTGTGATTTGAGTCCTGACTGATGGTAGCAAAGACAGGGGCTGCATCTGGTCTCACATCTGTATGAAATTTTCCCAGAACCACTGTTAGCATCGATTTTATTCTTGAGTAGGTAGACAGACATTCAGACAGAAACAAGGGTGAGGTGAGCCAGCAGAAAGACAAGGTTCTGCGAGCATGAACACCAATAGATACCCATATCTGGCTGTAAAAAAGTCAATGGCAGGTGGCTGTTCTAGAAAGCAGGTTGGTGGTTGTCACCAGGAACTGCCATCATGTAGGCATTGTCTCAAACAGTCAGACTATGTGGCACCACCCCCACGTTAGCTTCAAGTTTGTAGGGCTGTGAAAAAATTGAGCCCAGCTGGTTTATCCTCCAGAGGAGTCAGAGGACAGTTGGGGGGAAATATTTAAAAACTCGCAAAAGCATTATTTTTACCTATATCCTACTTTTTGGTGTAGCATGAATCTTAAAAGTTCTTATTAATAAAAACAAACCTGAGCCAGGTATTGGGGTGAAAAGCTGGATGGTCAGAGAGACAGAACAGGCCACAGCCACCTCACCTCGCCAGTTCCTCAGCTGGTCTTGTTTCCTCAGACTGGAAGCCTCTGAGTCCTCATATCCGAATGGCTCTCAGCTGAACTGTGCTGCTAGATGCCTGAAAGCTTAACCAGCCAAATGCTTAACCAGCCAAATGCTTCTAGTTCCTGGTCCTCACGCCTTACATACCTTTCTGCTTTCTACCACCACTCCCTGGGATTAAAGGCTGGCTTTCTGGGATTAAAGGCGTGTGTCACCATGCCTGGCCGTTTCCAATGTGGCCTGGAACTCACAGAGATCCAGAGGGATTATTAAATTAAAGGCGTGTGCTACCACTGCCTATCCTCATGTTTAATATTGTGGCTGTCTTGTTCTCTGACCCCAGATAAGTTTATTAGCATACACAATATTTTGGGGAACACAATACCACCACATTTTGGATATCATATTTCTTTATACACAGCTGAGGTAGGAGAAGTGTCTCCATATCTCCAGGTCCTGTTTTATTGTGTGCAAAATGGGGTGGTGGTAGGATCTACTTCCCAAGTGTGTCATCTGCTGCACAGTGGTGAATACACACAGACGTGTGCACACGTGTGTGCTCATGCAAAGTCAAGCTCCAAGTCTCTCTCCCATTGACATAAAGGTGTGCACACAGACTCTGCCACTGACAGTTTCCTCCACAGATCCCCACATACACAGACTCCCAGAAACACACATAATACACACCATGGCCCCAAAGCATGCCTGGTCTGCTCTTACAACTTCAGCCACAAATACTGGCCAGCAGTGCTGCCTTGAGTACTTCAAACAAGCCATCCCTACCAGCTGGTGACATGGTATAGGACCTTAGTGGAGTGTCTTAGTGGATGCCATTGTGTAAAGTGACCCTCTCCTGGGGCTCCTGGGAGCTGGCCATGGATAGAGGCGAGCCTTGCCCCCCCTCCATCATACCTTGGAGAGAGAAAGGAGCAGGATCCTTCCTTCCCTTGGCCACTTGTGCTGGCCTGAGTAGTTTCAAACCATACACTATGAGACCTAGAAGGGCCACAAACCGTGGGTCCAAATCCTTATTTTACTTACGGAGAAACTGAGGCCCAGGGATGGATGGGACATTCTCTTGTCACACAGCCAATCAGTGGCTGATGGGTCTCTAATCCCAGGTGGGGGAGAGGTCAGATGAAACATTCCATCCTGCAGGAAGCTCCTTAAACAGGAAGGCCGACAACTCAAAATAGCTTCAGAAAGTCCCTAAAACTGACCAAATTCCCTAGGCCCCTTCATGCCAGGGAGCAATAAAAGTTGAGAGTCCCCTTCAGACAGAAGGAAGCTGAACTGCAAAGAAGACTCAGACCAGACCAGCTGCCTGGAAGAAGCAGAAACCACGTGAGCTGTCTGGAAGAGGTGTAGGCCAGCTGCGGTACCTGAAAGGACCCTCTCCGACCTGTTGAGCCGCCTGCAGGCTGGGCAGCGGGCTCCCCCTTTCCAGTTTTGGGAGCCGTCCCCACGCTGGGGTGGGCTTTGGTGATGCAGCTGCCTTCAAGTAGATGCTCCCGTCGGTGACTCCGATAAAACCCCATTGGTTCATCAGGCTGGACTTCAGTGGTACCCACACTCTTGGCTGCTATGGGCTCCCTGTCTCGGGGGAGGGGAGATGCATGGGTTGCGTTTCCCCAGGAAAAGTTCTGTCTCACAGCAGGCGGCTAGGGCTTGCTCCACATAGACTAGCTAGGTCACAGTCATCTGGGATGAAGTCAAAGAAGGGAACAGGAATCCCCAGCCCTGCTTCCTGCTTCCTCAACACAGAGGTGCTGCTGAGGCACAAATCCAAGAGCACTGAAGTCAGAAGGTCTGATGTCCCAGATCTGCCACCAATGGGAACCTGTGTAAACCTGGGGCTCAGGGTCTTGGCCAAGATGAGGATGTGGCCAATCCAGGGCCTCTGGAAGGCTAAGTAATATTTTCTTCCTCTCTGTAGCTTTGTTATTGTCCAGGACAGGTCTATCTGCTCAGACTCCAAAGACTGGCAGGTGAAGAAGCCTGTTGATCATCGGCAGAACCCCAAGCTATCAAGACTCATCATCGCTAGGAAGGTCCCTCAGCCACAGCTGCCCACGGCCAGTAGATGCCTTACAAAGACAACAGGAACCTCAGTCCCAAAGACTCTTGTTTCTACACTGTAACATTTCTCACCTGCAGCTCTAGGCCCAAGATGGGCAGCTGTTACAATCTTTTCCCTTCAGTCTGGATCAGTACATCCGTCTCAGGGGTATAGGGTGCCCTCCCGCCCAAACCTGTCACCCCTAGAAAACACCTAGGCATACCTGAGTCTGCGAGGGGCGTCTGGGGAGACACTAAATTCTCCCTACCTTCCAGACCACTTACTCACATTTGTCTGTTGTTGTCTGGCCGGACCAGGAACTGAGGAGCATTCCGTTCCATTCCAGAATGTCTGCCAACCCCTTCCACTTAAGTCAAGATCGGACAATGGGAGATGAGCAGACCTTGGCCTTTTCGGGGATATGGACACAGCCACAGGGTTGGGCAAGTTCCCTGCGTCCTTTAGCCCCACACACTACAGATCAGGTGGCTCTCCACAGGTGGAGCACCTTCCAGGCCTCCTGGGGGCTCCCTGCTGAGGCCCGAACCAGAAGGGTAGGCGCCAGTCATCGGCCTCCTCCTTTGTTTGTGGGATCCCGGCCTGCTTCCTGCTCTAGCTTCATCTACCATAGCAGGGCGGGTCTTCAAATGGCTGCCATGTTCCTGAGGTGTGGCTCTCACCCCCTACCGGCCGCGGAAACCCCACCCACCCTCGGCCCAAGCCCAGCCTCCAGGAAGCCTTCCTCAACTGCACACCGCCTCAAGTGTCTCCTGTGGCGGCGCCCAGGTTCCCCTCGGAGACTTGCAGCCAGTCACGGTAAGAGACTATTCTGTCGTCGTCGTCGACCCCTGCGTGTCCTCCAGTCTCTCCCTCCCCACCCGACACCCGGGCTGAGGCCACCCACTTGTCACCAGGGCGTGGGCCTCCCGGGGCTCCTCCCAGCGTAGGCGGGAGCTGCATGCACCCTGCTGCACAGATCCCGCCATTCTTGGAGGGCCTCGCGCAGGGCTGTCTGGGCCTGCTGCTGGCGTCGTGGTGCAAGGGGCCGGGGACGTGAGCCCTGTGTGGGGGTCTGGGGGTGCCCTGCACGGGGAGGAGGGCGGCCACAGCAGCCGTTTGGAGTTTTCCGCTTCTGCTGCCTCCTTGTGGAGCAAACGCGCCTGGGCGCTTCCAGCATGGCGGGAAGCGAGTCGCCCGATCACCAGCGTGTGGCTACCAGGTCCCTTCGGCCACACGAAGGCTCCGTCTCTGCACTGAACCTGAGGAGAAGCCCTTCGGCAGCTGCCTCAGATCCAGGACCCCGGAGCAGCTGGGACTGAGGTGGCGACGGGAAAATGTGCCCGAGGTCTCCTAGGGGAGACGGAAAAGATGGCAGAGACCAGAGGGCTGCAGAAGCGGCAGAGGGGAGCACACCCGTCAGCCCATCACACCCTCTTTAAAGAAGGATAGTTCAGTCATGAACCAGCTCTCCGTCGGAGGAGCTGTGATGGGGGGGGGGTGTCGCCCCAAGGCCCTGACAGTGACAGCTCCAAGCTTAGCTCAAAGGTCCCTATGAAGAAAAAGGACAGAAACCGGAACAGTAGGCTTTGGAATGCAAGTGTTCAGGCTCAGGGGGTGTGGGTAAGGACAGCGCTTGGTGTGACGGGCGACCGCCACCATCATGCGCTTGTCTGAAAGGAGACTCCGTGAGGGTTGGAGAGTTGGAGGTTCCCCGTGACATCAAAGGACCAGATGAATAGTGAGGAGTGGCCTGACCAATGTCATCCTTTCCTTCTGGAAGGGCCCTCTACACGGTTCAGAGCAAAAGTCACCTTTGCTTTGCTTCTCCCGGTCCTCCATTCTGTGACCTCAGCTTACTCTTTACTGCCCTCTGCCGTCTGGACTTGGAACTACAGGTGTTCACACTGTTTCGGGAAGAGAGGAGGTGTTTGGTACCTGTGGGTATTATCGTTTATACATTTTCATCAGCAAGTGTCTAGGTGGCACTCTCAGGGGCACTATGTTGAAAGAGCAGTTCCTGGAGTCAAGGATGGAAGTGTGTGTGGGGGTGGGTGGGTGGGTGGGGAGCGTCAATTCTCTGAGCATAGCCCTCTAGTGAACTGCATAGGAACCACAAGGGCCTTATGGTGGAAATTAGATTTGAGCTGCTCTACTCTTGTCCACCAGAGGGAGGAGCCTCAAATAAAGGTCTGCAGGCCAATGCTCTTGATTCTGATATGATGTAGGTGGTGGACCCACCAGCTGGGGTACATCTTCACCTCTGCATACTTCATTTGCCTGTATTCCCTGGGCAGGGGGACATCTGCAGCTGACTCGCCCTCCTAGGGTTACAAAGGTAAGAAACCACAGGCCAAACTACCTGGAGTTCACTGGATGGAGAAGAAAAGGCTCATGGTTTTGGGACTTACAGGCCTTTAACTTCTCTTTGCTTTTTTTTTCTTATAAAATACACATAACAACACAAACCCCACCATTTTCACTCTATAAAGTATAGACTTAAGTGACATCACAGCATTGAGCAGCTACTGTCATTTTCCAGTTTTAGAACTTTTTCACCATCGCAGGTTATCAGCCTGAACCTCAGTTTCCCCATCTGAAAGTGGAGCTAACAATAAACAGCTTTCCTAAGACTGGAGGAGATGTGACCAAACTTCTAACTCTGGAGGAGGAGTTGGCTTGCTTTTGAGTGAATAGGAGAGGAAAGAGGACAAGGCCCCGAGATCGGTGAGCGCTTCAGCAAAGTTAGATTCCAAATACATACATGTTCCCTGGGGCTCAGAGGGACAGACGCTGGTGTTGGGGAGGTCCCCTATGATCAGTGTGCGCAGCCTTGAGGCCAGGATTTCTAGGCAGGGCAGAGTCTTGATCATGATGCTTTGTCAACTGTCCCAGCCCTCTCTTGAGGCTGCCCTGTTGGGAAGCCT